>VMDO01040920.1:0-11577 GCA_007922755.1 Pedetes capensis | reverse complement strand
GAAACACAGAGCGTGTTCTTCCCTTTTGGTTTTCTGCCTCCAGCTCCTTGCACATGTCATTATAATATTTGTTTTTGTCTTCTCGAGCTGCCTTCTGAAATCTTCTGTTTAGTTCCTTAACTTCATCATGTCTTCCTTTTGCTTTTGCTGCTTGACGTTCAAGGGCAAGGTCCAGTGTCTCTTTGGACATGTAATTTGGTCTTTTCTTTTTTTCTTGTCTTTCAAAGAACTTTTTGCTTCCTTCTTGAATGATATCTTTTTTGTCATGCCACAACTCTTCTGGTCTCCTGTCATTTGTGTCTAATGCATTAAACCTATTTTTGAGGTGGTCTCTGAACTCAGGTGGGATATACTCAAGGTCATAGTGTGGCTCTCATATACTTGTTCTAATTTTCTTCAGCTTAAGTTTGAACTTACATATGAGAAGTTGATGGTCTGATCCACAGTCAGCACCTGGTCTTGTTTTGAAATTTTGTACAGAGCTTTTCCATCATCTCTTTGCACATATGTAGTCAATTTGATTTCTGTATGTTCCATCTGGTGAAGTCCACGTGTATAGTCTCCGTTTATGATGTTGAAAAAACGTATTTGCAATGAAAAGGTCATTGGTCTGACAAAATTCTATCATGCAATCTCCAGCTTCATTTCTGTCACCAAGACCATATTTTCCAACTTCTGGGCCTTCTTCTTTGTTTCCAATCTTTGCATTCCAGTCACCAGTGATTATCAGTATGTCTTGATTGCATGTTTGACCTATTTCAGATTTCAGAAGCTGATAGAAATCTTCCCTTTCTTCATTTGTGGCCTTGGTGGTGGGGAATATAAACCAAATATGCATTTGAGTTTTACTACATATTAGTTAAAGACTCCATAAATCTTGCAAGTTGGTAAATATGTAACCAAAAATCATGTAGTAGTTACATAATGGAAAAGGCCATTGCTGTATTACTCTGTACCTCACCATCACTTACCAATAAAGAAGGGAAAAAAAGTAAATCATAAAAAAAAATGTGAAATTATATTTGATTTTAAACTTGAGAATTTGTTCAGATGAATTATCATTCATTCATTCAAAATTTAACATAAATATTAATATTAGTTATATAAATAATATTTATTGCTACTTAAGAAGGAATGATGTTTCCCTTCAAACTTAGGTCCTATAAACAAGAGGTTAATATTTACACTACAATGTCATTGTTGTTGTTGTTGTTAGGTGCCGTCGAGTCCATATCTGACTCATAGCGACCCTCATAGGGTTTTCAATGGCTGAGTGCTTCAGGATTGCCTTGGGAATGTATTTCCAGGCCCTTCTCCCAACAATGTCATTAGTGTCACAAAATTATGAACCCAATGCTGAGAGCACAAACTAGACTAAACTTCATGGGAGAGATGCTGCCTTAGCTGGTTCCTGAGGATGAATTTAAGTTAGTAAAATATATGAGAGCTGATAAAACTAGAAAGGGCTTATGGTGGTGGAATTCTCAGCATAAGAAACAAAATTCATTCAGGTTTCTAGAGGGAAAAATATGGAATGGTGATTACAAGCAAAGACTCTAAAAGTAGGCTAGTGGGTTATAAACCCTGCTTTGTCCTTTAATGAGTATGAAACCTTGAACAAGCCACTTAAGTTTATTACACACAGTAAATTTTAATTTATACGACTAGAAACTGAGGGTGAGGAATATGATGTATAAGTTGAACTTCATAATTGTACCATATTTTCACCCTAACATTCGATATTCACATTTCATCATCTCTATTTTTGATGAGCCATCCTACCTAATTTTGAAAAGATTAATGGATGAACATAAATGTGTAGATAAATTGTCAGTGCACACAGGCTACTTAAATTATCCAGAAGCTATTAGGAACCTCCCCCACACGTCTGTCAGTTTGCCGCAATGTGGGGGCTTGCGTGTTGCGATGAAGCTGAGAGCTCTGCCACTGTAACCTTGGACATGAGCAAGGTTACCCATGGTGGACAGGTTTTCAGCTGAGCTTCCAGACTAAGACAGACTAGGGAGTAGGACCTGGCGAGCCACTCCCGAAACAACTAGCCATTGAAAACCCTATGGATAGCAAAGAGACACTGTCAGATATAGTGCCGGAAAATAAGGCCCCCAGGTTGGAAGGCACTCAAAAGACTACTGGGGAAGAGTTGCCTCCTCCAAGTAGAGTCTACCGTGATGACAGAAATGGAGCAAAGCCCCAAGGTGCTCAACTTGCTGATGTGGCACGACTCAAAATGAGGAGAAACAACTGTAAACATGCATTAATAATTGGAACATGGAACATACGTAGTATGAATCTAGGCAAATTAGAAATTGTTAAAAGAGAAATGGAGTGCATAAACATTGACATTCTAGGCGTCAGTGAGCTCAAATGGACCGGCATAGGCCATTTTGAGTCAGAGAATCATATGGTCTACTATGCTGGGAATGATAAACTAAAGAGAAATGGGGTTGCATTCATCATCAAAAAAGACATTTCAGGATGTGTCCTGAAATACAATGTTGTCAGTGATAGAATAATATCCATACGCCTACAAGGAAGGCCAGTTAATATGACTATTATTCAAATTGATGCACCCACCACTAAGGCCACAAATGAAGAAAGGGAAGGCTTCTATCAGCTTCTGCAATCTGAAATAGATCAAACATGCAGTCAAGACATACTGATAATCACTGGTGACTGGAACAAAAAGGTTGGAAACAAAGAAGAAGGCTCAGTAGTTGGAAAATATGGTCTTAGTGACAGAAACAAAGCTGGAGATCACATGATAGAATTTTGTCAGACCAATGACCTTTTCATTGCAAATACATTTTTTCAACATCATAAATGGAGGCAATACACATGGACTTCACTACAAGGAACATACAGGAATCAAATTGACTACATATGTGGAAAGAGACTGTGGAAAAGCTGTGTACAAAATGTCAAAACAAGACCAAGTGTTGACTGTGGATCAGACCATCAACTTCTCATATGCAAGTTCAAACCAAAGCTGAAGAAAATTAGAATAAGTATATGAGAGCCACAGTATGAACTTGAGTATATCCCACCTGAGTTCAAAGACCACCTCAAAAATAGGGTTAATGCATTAGACACAAATGATAAGAGACCAGAAGAGTTGTGGCATGAAATAAAAGACATCATTCAAGAAGGAAGCAAAAAGTTCTTAAAAAGACAAGAAAAAAAGAAAAGACCAAATTACATGACCAAAGAGCCACTGGACCTTGCCCTCTAAAGTCCAGCAGCTAAAGCAAAAGGAAGACAAGAGGAAGTTAAGGAACTAAACAGAAGATTTCAGAAGGCAGCTCGAGAAGACAAAAACAAATTTATAATAACATGCACAAGGAGCTGGAGGCAGAAAACCAAAAGGGAAGAATGTGCTCTGTGTTTCTCAAGCTTAAGGAAGTGAAGAAAAAATTCAAGCCTCGAGTGGCAGTAGTGAAACATGCTACAGGAAAAATATTAAATGATGCAGGAAACATCAAAAGAAGATGGGAAGAATACACAGAGTCATTATACAAGAAAGAATTGGTAGATGGCCAACCATTCCAAGAAGTTGCATATGAAGAGGAACCAATGGTGTTGAAGGACGAAGTGGAAGCTGCCTTGAAAGAACTGGCGAAACACAAGGCTCCAGGAATTGATGGGATACCAATAGAGATGTTTCAACAAACAGATGCAGCACTGGAGGTGTTAACATGTTTATGCCAACAGTTTTGGAAAACAGCTACTTGGCCAACTGACTGGAAGAGATCCATATTTGTGCCTATTCCCAAAAAAGGGGATCCAACTGAATGTGCATGCAAACTATTGGACAATATCATTAATATAACATACCAGCAAAATTGTACTAAAGATCATTCAGAAGTGACTGCAGCAGTATATAGACAGGGAATTACCGAAAAATCAAGTGGGACTCAGAAGAGGGCGGGGAACCAGGGACATCATTGCTGATGTCAGGTGGATATTAGCTGAAAGCAGAGAATATCAGAATGATGTCTATCTATGTTTTATCGACTATGCAAAAACATTTGATTGTGTGGATCATAACAAATTATGGATAACACTTTGGAAAATGGGAATACCAGAACACCTAATTGTGCTCATGAGAAATCTGTACATGAACCAGGAGGCAGTTGTTCGAATAGAACAAGGAAACACAGTGTGGTTTAAAGTTGAGAAAGTTGTGCGTCAGGGCTGTATACTTTCACCCCATCTCTTCACTGTATTCGCTGAGCAAATAATCCGAGAAGCTGGACTTTATGAGGAAGAACGCGGCATCAAGATTGGAGGAAGACTCATTAACAACCTGCGTTATACAGATGACAGAACTCTGCTTGTTGAAAGTGAAGAGGATTTAAAACATTTACTGATGAAGATCAAAGATCATAGCCTTCAATATGGGTTACGACTAAACATCAACAAAACAAAAATCCTTACGACTGGGTCAGCACACAACTTCACATTAAATGGAGAAAAGATTGAGGTTGTCCAAGATTTTGCTTTGCTTAGCTCTATAATCAACACCCGTGGAAGCAGCAGTCAAGAAATCCAAAGACTCATTGCTCTAGGAAAAGCTGTGGCAAAAGATCTCTTTAGAGTATTGAAAAGCAAAGATGTCACATTGAAGACGAAGGTGCGTCTGACTCATGCCATGGTATTTTCACTCGCATTATATGGCTGTGAAAGCTGGCCATTGAACAAGGGACACAGAAAAAGAGTTGATGGTTTTGAATCATGGTGCTGGAGAAAACTATTGAATATACCATGGACTGACAAAAGAACCAACAAATCTGTCCTAGTAGAAGTGCAACCAGAGTGCTCCTTGGAAGCAAGAATGGCCAAACTGCGTCTTACCTATTTCAGACATGTAGTCAGGAGAGATCAATCCCTGGAGAAGGACATCATGTTTGGGAGAGTGGCAGGTCAATGCAAAAGAGGAAAACCCTCCATCAGATGGATTGACACAGTTTCTGCAACAATGGGCTTAAACATAAATAAGATGGTTTGCCTGGCATGGAATCGGGAAGTGTTTCGATCTGCTGTACATTGGATCACTATGAGTTGGACTCCACTTGTCGGCATCTAACAACAACAACATTAGGAACCTTGCCTGCAGATGTGCCACTATGGCGTCTGATCCCCTCAAATCTCAGAAGCTAAACAAGGTCAGGCCTTGTTAGTACTTGGATGGGAGCCCACCCAGGAATACCAGGTGTTGTAGGCTTGGGAGAAGGACTCAGCAAACCACACCCCCCAAACAATCAGCCATTGAAAACTTTATGAACAGCCGAGAAGCACTGACAATAGAGTTTTGCCTGTTGTACATAGGGTCGCTATGAGTGTGACACTGACTCGATGGCACCTAACAATAATAAATTAGGGACCTTAACTGAATTATCTTAAGGAGAATGTTGAAAATTTAGCTTTTGCTTGCTTTCTATTGTGCAGTTATTTTATCTTGTCTCTTGGATCCAGTTTATCTGTTTTGAGTAATCTTTTGGTAGTTGTAAGGAGAAGTATGGCTGGAATAAAAATTATTTCATATTTATATTTGATCTGTCATAAATTTGAAGTCAAAGTATGTTAATAATGTAGATGTACAAATTGCAAAAAAAATAACATTAAAGGGGATCAAAAAGGGGATAAATTAGTAATGATTTGCCAATTCTTTCCAGCTGATTTACCTTGGAAAGGGCTTTCTTTGAGTTGTAGTCTTTTATTTTTATGTAATTCTTTTAATGTTAAGATGGCAAGTGATAGTGTCAATTCATTATAGAATATATTTAAATATAACAATACTAGTAAAATTTAGACAACACAAGCTAATAATTTATGGTACTATACCTTACTAACCTAATTACAAGATATGTAGAACTTAGAGTTACTCAGTAATAGAGAACAAATTCAATGAAATTTTAAATTATATGGGGAATAAACTCAAATACATAAAAACAATTAAAAATGTAGCTACTTGTTGGAAATGAACATTTGGACACATAATTTTATTTTCCATTTTCTCTCATTGCAACATTTTTCAAACACTAATGATTAGCCATTGAACACCCTATGAATAGTAGAGAAACACTGTCAAAAGTCGTGCTGAAGAACGAGTCCTTCAGGCTGGAAGGCATTCGAAAAATGACTGGGGAAGAGTTGCCTCCTCAAAAGTAGAGTTGACTTTAATGATGAGAATGAAGTAAAGCCCCTAGAACCTCCATTTGCTGATGAAGTATGACTTGAAAAGAAACATAGTGGCTCCAACAGTGGACTCAAAATAAAAAGATTGTATGCATGGCACAGTGTTGGGTAGTGTATCATTCTATTTTATATAGAGTCACTATGAGTTGGATTTGACTCCAGGGCACCTAACAACAACAAGAATTATTAAAATCAACAAACCATTAAATTAGCTGATTCCTCCAATAAATAATGATGCTTTATTTGCATGCTTTGCCCTTGGTTAAAGTGATCTTCTGGCAAACACAAAATATTGAAATGCTTATGTAGAACTGAAATGAGAAATTCACATTCTAATAGAAAGTTGAGAATTTGTGCAAAGAAACTTGGTTTTCAATAACAGTGCATGAGTTCCCTTTTCTTTGCATCCTTGTCAGCATCTGTTATTATTTGTCCTTTTAGTAGTAACCATTTTAACTGAGGTGAGAAATTTCATTGTGGTTTTGATTTGTATTTTTCTGTTGTATGGTGCAGACCATTTTTTCAAGGGCTCATTGCCAATTCGTCTGTCTTACGAAATGTCTATTCAGGTCATTTGCCCATTTTTTTACGGTGTCTTGCTGTTGAGTGTTTGAGTTCTTTATATATTCTGGTTGTTAGTCACTTGTTGTATGTGTAGTTATAAATATACTTTCCTATTCTACAGTCTATCTCCTCACTCTGTTGATTGTTTCTTTTGCTTATGCAGAAGATTTT
The DNA here is from genome assembly GCA_007922755.1 of Pedetes capensis. NCBI lineage: Eukaryota > Metazoa > Chordata > Mammalia > Rodentia > Pedetidae > Pedetes > Pedetes capensis. The sequence goes on along the minus strand of VMDO01040920.1, from coordinate 4,626 downwards.
TAGTTTGACATAATCCTATTTGCCTATTTTTGATTTTGTTGCTTGTTCTTGTTAGATGTTATCCAAAAAATCACTGCCTATACCAATGTCTTAAAATGTTTCCCCATGTTTTCTTGTAGTATTTTCATTGTATCAGCTCTTACATTTAGATATTTCATCCACTTTAAGTTGATTTTTATACATAGTAAGAAACAGGGTCTAGTTTTATTGTTCTGTAAGTGGATATTCAGTATTTCCAGCACTATTTATTGAAGAGATTCCTTTTCAAATGTGTGTTTTTGGCACCTTTGTCAAAGATCAATTGACTATAGATATGTAGATTTATTTCTGTGTTCTCTCTTTAGTTCCATTGATCTATCTATCTGGTTTTATGCCAATGCCATGTTGTTTGTGTTATTACAGCTTTGTAGTATGTTTTCTTGTCAGGTATTGTGATGTCTCTAGCTTTGTTCTTTTTGTTCAAGACTTATTAGATTATTTGGGGTAGTTTCTGTTTCCATAGGAAGTTCGGGATTTTTTTTTTCTATTTTTGTGAAGAATGCCATTGGTATTTTGATGGGAGTTGCCATCATGGGAAAAAATGTGATGTCTCCTCAAAATACTAAAAACAGAACTATCATATTATCCTGCTATTCCACTACTAGGTATATATCCAAAGGAAATGAAGTCATATATCAAAAAAGATATCTGCACTCTCTTGTTTATTGCAGTCCCTATTCACAATAGACAAGAGATGGAATTCATGAGATATCTATCCATAGATGAATGGATAATGTCTGATATATGTGTGTAATAATAATAGAAAAATCCTATATGTGCATTTATATGTGTGTATATGTATACATACACAATAGAATATTTTTGAGCCGTAAACAATGAAATCCTGTCATTGTGGTAACATAGATAGAACTGAAGGAAATTAGGTTAACAAAAACAACCCAGTCACAGAAATTCTAAAACCATATTTTCGCATTCCTATGCGGCAACAAAAAAGCAGATTTCGCAGGAGTAGAGGGTACAATATTGGTCACTACAGATTAGAAAGGGAAGAGGTCAGGGGAATAGAGGGAGACTGGATAATAGACACTGCAAAATAGTTATTTAGAGGAATAAGTTTTGGTACTGTATAGTAGGGTGAGTATAGTTCATAATAATTTATTATGTGTTTTAAAAAGAACTAAAAGAGAGGAATTGGAGTTTTCTCAACACAAAGAAATGCTAAATGTTTTGTTGTTGCTGTCTGACTCATTGTGACTTTCTTAGGCTTTCCAATGGCTGATTGTTTCAGGATTGCTTTGGGAGTGGATTGCCATGTCCTTCTCCCATGACAAATGTTTAAAGCAGTTGAAAATGGTCATCTTAATTTAATCAATGCACATTGCACACATGTGTTAAATTACTACAGTACCCTATAACTGTGTATAATTTCATGTGCGAACTAAAAAGAAAAAAAATTGCTTCAATTTTACTATTCAAGCTAGCCATCAATAGGATTCCTTATGGCATTTCTAACATCTTTAGTCTTCTATAAGTCTTGTCTCAATTCTGTGAAACATAAATGATGTCATAGTTATTAGATGCTTCCTATGTGTCAGTTTTAGTGATAAGGACTTCTGTCCATTGAGTTATTCACTATTTAGCAAGTTTTAAATTAGTGAAGCTTTCATTATGCTCCCATTATTGGAGATTCTGGTCACTTGATACAGGTTCAGACAAACTCAGAACCAGACCATTGTAGGTTTATGTGGTTCTATTCTTTCTGCTCCTCCAGAGATGGAAATGTTCTCTATCTGAATACATCCAAGACAAATTGTCACCAGTGGTTTTGTAGTGACAAATTTCTAAACGTTTTTCTGAAGCCTGTTGAAATAAGATGTTTCATGGTAAATGTGCCCTTCCATTTTTTTAAGTCAAAATCCTTGAGTGTTTCCTTGTCCTCCTCTTTCTCTGACATTCTTTCATCTATTCCACTGAAAAGTCCTATAACTCTACCCTTAAACTGTATCCAGAATCTGATGTCCATAGTAAAATCATTGATACCGCCCCAAGCTCAGTCATCTCCATTGTGATGATGTAGGTAGATTGTATCACCCTTTTGCTTTTTTGAGAATACCTTTCATTCTCCATTCTCTCCCTGTTCTCTCTTCTACTCTCTGCCTCTTTCATGCAGAGTAAATGCCAACATTGCTGGAATGGCTGCAAGGCCCCACAGGGTCTGCCATCATAAGTCCTCTGACTTCATCTCTTTTTGTCTTCTTCATGCACTCAGCTCTAGAAATGGCGCCTCCTCTTCCTTGAATACATGACTTAAGGCTTTGATAGAGCTGCTTGGTGTTCTTTGGACATTCTTTCCAAAACTGCACACGTGAAGCTACCCTGGACATCTTCTAAGTTACTGTTCACCTCTCACCTTCACAGTGAAGCCAGCTGTCCTGCCCTGACTGCCTCATTTAATACTGCTTCCAGTCCATTTTCCCTGCACTATAGCACTTTGAACCTAGCACTTACCCTGTTCTACTTTTTTGTGTGTCACTTCTCTTGTCACATTTTTACATACTCAATAACTTTCTTATTTAGTGTTCTTAGTTATCATTTATTGTCTATTTACTGCACTGTAGGATGTAAAATATATGGGGTAGAGGTCTTTGTGATACTCACTGATATAGTCCAAATTACAAGGACAGAATCACTTAATAAATATGTAAGAATGATCGAAAGAATATTAGAATGGCTCTTTTTTTAAAAAGTACTTTTTCCATTTGAGGCAGATTCCCATACTTGGACATTTCAAGAGGCAATGTCAATGATAACTTCAGAGTGTTTAGCTGATGTGGTTAAAAATAGTCAATAGAAGGGCTTTGTAGATTGCTTTAGGTAGTTTCAGGAGTAGGAAAGTAGGTTGAATACTACATTGTTTCCTGCAGAAAACATTATCTCAGGTTCTCAGGTTCCTGCCAGGATGTGCTTTCTAGACAAGCATTTAAAATACCACTTTCAAAAAAAAAAAAAAAAGTCTTTCCTTTCTACTCCATATGTTAGACTCGACTGTTCTATCTTTTGCACCAATTATTGTTAGAGTATAGCCAAGAACAAAATAGATAAGTATCATTGTATTATAAAGAATCCTAAATTTATATTGTAGTGGTAGGAGACAGACAACTGACAAAGAAGCAGACAATTAAAAAAATAATCACTGTAATGTTGAAAAATAATTAAGAATGGAAAGAAGATTAGTTGTTCTCAGAAGTCTTGGGATTTGAAATTTTAACTGGTAGGGAGGCTGTCAGGGAAGCTGTGACTGAAAATAGCACAGCTGAAGAAGGACTCAAAGAAAATGAGGAAATGAGCTCTGTATTCCAGGTGGAGGCCTGATGAGGTGGGACAGAGGCTGCTGTGTTGGGGATCATTTTGGCTGGAGTTGAGTGACTGGAGGTGAGGACATGTGAGAGATGTAAGAGTAGCAGGGATTACTATGGTTTGTTATATTTGTCTTTCTGGATTGTGAAAACCTAGAAAATAAGGCAAAGTTTACTTTGTACAAAGCAGTGTAGCCAGTATATATCAGGTAAGCAGTGAGGTGTACCTTACCAATATGCTCTAATTATGGACTACAACATAGTTTTCCTACTTTTATTTTTTTTATCTGAAAATTTTAAAAATCAAGACAGGATCTGCAATAAACAACTTTTTAACAGGCATATATTTCATCATTTGTAAATATTTTCCTGAAAATCATAATTTTTCTTATGTTACATTTATAAAATGGAAATGCAAAAGAAATCAATGTTTTAGTCTAAATGCAAACAGTCATAAGTGCTTTTAATTTTTAAAGTCAGTCTGTGCATAAGGTTTTTGATTAGTATTTTAAACTATTTTTTCATAGAGCAATGCACTTGATAGTTTTGCTTTGAGAAATGAAATTTCTCATGAATTTTCTATGAAAATTCTTCCTAATAGGCAGTGTGGTGCATGCCTGTTACCCTAGAACTCAGGAATCTGAGGAAGGAGGATTAAAAGTGCAAGGTCAGAGACAGCCTAGACAACTTAGCAAAACCCTGTCTCAAAATAAAAAATAATTACAGCAAAAGAGAAATTTCTTCCTATAATATTTTTGCTGTGCTTGGGATTGAACCCAGCACCTTGCTGGTGCTAAGCAGGGCTCTACCACTGACCTACATTCCCAGTCTTATAACTTTTTTTTAACTCTAAAACCCATAAATATCAGAACTTCTTTCTAACAAAAATAATGTTCAAATTTCTTTTGTAATTAATATAATTTGCATATTTATTATTTTTACTTCATTAGCAATAATTAGTAACTTTTATAAAGCAATTTTGCATTGGTGTTCCAGTAAGCATCTTTGGTCATATAAATATGAGGGCTATGTCTTGCTATAGGTTTTCATTTTGTAAATTTAGCTATTTGAGGATATTAAGACAAACTTTTTTATTGGAAATTTTTAATGTACACCTTAATGTGATTCATTCTGACATGCTTTTCATTGTGACATTTCCATATATGCATTTTGATGTACATTATTCATATAGGTTCCCCCTTACCCTCTTGTATGCTTCCCCCTCCCACCCTCCCCATCTAAGTCTTCTCTATCTTTTACTTGGTAATAT
>VMDO01040919.1:0-11581 GCA_007922755.1 Pedetes capensis | reverse complement strand
TTTTTAAAACTTGTAAATAGTTGGCCTTACAAAATTGCAGCACACTGTAAATAAATCCCTCCCACATTTTATACAAACTACATGATTTTGATATACAAAGATTCTGTTTTTATTACACTGACAATGTACAACCAAGACTATTTACAATGCAAAAAAAGTATATAAACCACAATTTAACATTCTGCTACTGGCAGCCACTATAGTTTAGGAGGTAGCTTTAATTAAACGAAATGAACAGAAGCCACATTTCCCAACTTGTGTTCTAAAAATAATTTACATAAGATAAAAATTCATTGTATGCACAGTATGTATGTACAGTTTAATTATTAAACTGCAATCTAGCTTAATTTTTTTTGTATGTCCAGGATAACTAACTTGGCAGTGGGTTTGCTATTGATTTAACACATTGTTCAAAAAACATGGAGCAATTATAACTTAAGGCTCCACATAGTAACATGTCAGGAGCCCACAGATGAGATTTAGGTAAAATTTTTAACTTTTAAAGTCATAGGACTAAGCTTTATTCCACTGTTTTCTTTAATGACATATTTATCTTGTCTAACCGGAGCTCGGCATCTGAAGTAATGAATAGGCTTTTTTTTTTAATATATATAAATCATTGTATTTGGAAAATATATGGAAGCCTCTATGTAATTGCACAGGAGAAAACAGGTCACTAGGAAATAAATGTAAGTGCTCTCTGTCATAGTCACTCCCAGTTTCTTCCACTTACATAAAATAATCTACCCCAGTTTATGTTCTGTATGATCCAAACTATAAATAGATGACATAACAACAAAACTGGAAAATATCAGAGATATTAGGAAATATTTACGAATGGGAACATTACATGGAGCCGTTGAATCCCTTAGGTACTATTAAAATCTCCATATTAGCAGTTTAGCCAAATTTCCTAAACCTATCCAACAATTAGCCCTTTACTTTTTCCTAGTAGTATGACTGCAAAATACTGAGGAAAGAATTATGATGATCACAGCAATGTATCATGACAAAACCCAAACATTCTGTTATTTTAAAAAATCTAACAGTTGTTAATATTGTTTTAAAAACATCTTCAGATTTTAGACTTATTAATCACTTAAACAAAAGTTATTAATCACTTGAACAAAAGAAAATGCAATATGGTAATGCCTCTATGTATTCTCACAGTTCTAGCTGGAAGACAGTCCCTTTTTTGGTCCTGCAGTCACTTGTCCTGAGATTAATGGTGAAACATTAGGTAAAATTAGCAAGACCTTTTTTCAGTTATATGAAATCACATTTAAAGATATTTTTAAAAACATATTAACAACTGTTCTTTATCTTGTGCTTAATTCAGAAAGTTATAAATTTGCGTCTTATGGATTAGAAAAACCTAATTTTATATTGCTGGACCATACTCAAGATCTTTTTCAAGTTATATTTGTTTTAAATAGACCACACATGGCTTGGGCATTGCGTTTTTCACCAATTTACTATTTAGGCACCTGTTCTTTGAAAATGTCTGGTTTGAGAAATAAACTGCCACCTTCCCCTTCTTCTAAGTGACATCAGGCAGTGATTACAGAAGTGCTTCCCAGATGAAAGATCAGAATATGATTCACTCCATAAACACTGTGATTTTGGTTGGTGGGGAAAATGGTTAGAAACACAGTAGTTCAGTCTTTAACTCTTGGTAGATTGTAAGCATAACGCACCAAAGGGAATCCTCGGCTCTGATAGAAGCAGGCTCGTCCACAGGCCTGCACCTGGTCAGAACTGTCCGAGACAAAGGAATCTTCTTCATCTGCGTAGTCTGAGTGGGCTGACTGTGTGCCACAATCAGACCAGTACCCTTCTGGTCTTTGGCAAGAAGCCACTGCCAATGCAGGACAACTGTGTGATTTTATTAAGTGTTTACATGATATTGGTTTTGTCAGGAGAAACGATTCGCAGCAGTCACACACAGTCAGATTACCCTGTAAGTGGGAGTACATGCCACAGTCATAGTAGAAATCCTGTTCCATACAACCACCTTGGCTACTGATAGAAACTGAAACAGATCCACTTTTCTTGGTAACACGTCGCTTCAGTAACTTCCAGTCTTCTTTAAAGTTTGGGTTGAAGAAAACATACAGGACTGGATTCAGGCAAGCAGGCAATGGGAAAAATATCAGAGTAACAGACTTCATTATTTCAGGGCTGATAGAGATTGCAGTGATCAGTGGTGCAAATGAGAAAAACGCAACAGGGCAGAAAAAGATGCAATTGGTGAAGATGAGCCAAGCAACATGCTTAATCATGCTAGACTGTGAGTTTTCTGACAGGTCCTCTTTTTCCAAGTTGCAGTAAAGTTTAGTGTAGATAATGGCCATTAATAAAAACGCTAGTGAGTTTAACAGCACTAAGGTTACAGTAAATCCTAATGATGGTGTTTCTCCTGTGGGAAATGGCAAGCACAAGGGAGATGCAGAATATTCCCCTCTGTGGAAAAGGGGGAAACAGCCTGCTACTGCAGCACCCAGGAAAGCAAAAAGGGCAGCCACCTGGAACTGTTTGAGATGATTGCTTTTCCCATTTTTCATTATATCTTTTGCAGATAAGCTTCTTTCAACAGCTGCTAACATTAATAAAAATATGGCACTTTCTGAGGAGAAAACTGCAAGAAACCCAGCTACTTGGCAGCCACTGCCAGTCTCCCACCAAATTCCAAATTCAGCGAATCTGCCCCAGGACACAGCATCAAGAAAAGTTAAGATGCCAGTATAGATTCCCATGAATAAATTAGACACAGAAATCAAACCTATGAACAATTTGGAGGAAGGCAGTGACATACAAGATGCAAATGTTGTTAAAATAACAAGCAGGTTGAAAAACAATGCAACCAAGAAAATGAACCACACAGTAAGACGAATCATCCAGCTTCCCAGTAAATATTCACAGGGCTTAAAAGCACCTAAGAATAAAAAAGAAAGAATACAATGAAATACAGTTTAGAAAATACCCTACTTTATATGATATGGTTTGACAGACTAATAATTAGTTAAATCTGAGTAAGTCCACAACCTACTTGAATTCAACCAAATTGAAAAAACTACTACTTCTAAGTAGCCCTGTGGCATCCGATCCCGTCAGATCTCGGAAGCTAAGCAGGGTCGGGCCTGGTTAGTACCTGGATGGGAGACCGCCTGGGAACGCCAGAAGCTGTAGGCTTGGGAGAAGGACCTGGCAACCCCCTCCCAAAAATCAATCTGCCATTGAAAACCCTATGAACAGCAGAGAAGCACTGACAATAGTGTTTCCCCTGTTGGACAGAGGGTCGCTATGAGTCGGATACCAACTTGACGGCACCTAACAACAACAACAACAACAACTACTTCTAAGATATTTCAGTCATACACTAGGCTTCTTTAAAACAAACTGGCTTTAATTTCTTTTATTAACTATTTAGTAAGGCCACACAGAGATATTTCAAAGAAAATTTTCACGTTTTTATAAAGAATTAATATACATAGTGCAATGTGCAGCACATAAAAGATACTTGAAAATAATGCCTGTTTCATAGAATTGTACAGCCAAACATTCCATAAGGTCCTTAAGGAGAATGCTGGGTACATAGTTGGACTTCAGTAAATATTAGTTCCTTTTTCACTTCCTTCATGTTCCCTATATATTTTATAACTATATGTATATATGTACACCTACTTTTAAATACATTTTTACCCATTTCTTAATGGCTTTCAGAGGCAACCTGATGAGGCAGGTTAAGATAGGTATGATTATTCCCAGTTCTCATCCAGAGAAACTGATATTTGAAAGCCTTTGACCTGACAAAGATCATTCAATAGGGTGTCCAACCATTTCTTTTCCCCAGGCTACACTGAGTAAAGAGGAATTGTTTTGAGTTGCACATAAATTATTTAATATAGTTAGTAGATATACATAACAAGGGTGGGTACAAAGAAACAAACCTAAAAATACATGATGCTAAAAGATTTTGTAGGGCTGGATTACTTGCTGTCCTGGGCTGCATGTGGCCCATGGGCCACAGGTTGAACATGACTTTCAATAAGATAGTATAGCTAGCATTAAACCACATTGATATTAACTATTTATATAATGCTTGGTATGGGAAAAAACCTATTTAACACAAACTAGGATTACAAGAACTCATTTAGTAGCTGAATTGTTTGTGGTAGTAATTAATAAATGCTAGTTATAAGTGACAACTATTTTATTTAAAAATTGTTGTTGATGTTAGGTGCTGTCAAGTTGGTGTCCGACTCAGTGACACTACATACAACAGACAAAACACTACTGTCAGTGCTTCTTTGCTTTTCATAGGGTTTTTAATGGCTGATTGTTTTTTCAGAGTGGGTTGCCAGGTCCTTCTTCCAAGCTTACAAAACCTGGTGTTCCCAGGCGGTCTCTCATCTAAGTACAAACCAGGCCTGACCCTGCTTAGCTTCCGAGATCTTACAGGATCGAATGCCACAGTGGTACAGCTGTAGGCATTTAAAAATTAGGAATGAGATAATTTCAATTATGAAAGCACAAGAAAAACTATGTTTTGCAATTGCCTAAAAGACATGTTTTATTTTTCTGAACTGTCATGAAATTTGATATCTCCAATAAAGCATTTTAGTTGTCAAGATATTCACAGACCTAAAAAGCAAATTCTACACAATTTGCTTGATTTCCAAATAATACAAACTTGTATAATTTCAACTTTATTGTCACTTCTGCTCTCGAAGTACTAAGAAGCAGCTCTTTATCATCCTTATCTCTGTTTTAGAATTCATCCTTTTTCATGTAGGAAAGGTAGCGAATCTGACCTGGGAGAATAGGACGACTTTTGGGACCTATTTCACAGGTGAATGCAGTCACTTTTCCAATACTCAGGCTTTGACTCTGGAAGCCTTCCACCTCCTTTAGCTATAACAGAAACATCCACGTTCTCCTACACTGCCTGTTTCTGCATAAGCACATCCATGTCTGTGTACTACTACAACTGAGCTAGGGAAGTGGGCCTGCAGTTCATCCTCATTGCCACTTGACAGAGCTGGACTCAGAACAACTTTCTTCCTGGCTAACCAGCATGGAAGCAATGGAATTGCTGCATGTTTAAGTCTAGCCTCCCCTTTAAGGAAGCTGATCCCTTCTCATTGGCTCATCAGTTATTTATGTACATTCTCCAACACAGGAATCCCTCCAGGGGCAAGTGAGTGAGCTACACCCCTAGCTGCCAAAAATTAATACAGAGACTAACACACAATAAAAAATTGTTCAAATCTAAATGATTCTTTTCAATCCCATCTGTGGATCTGGTAACTTTAAACTTACTCTCTACCCAAGGCACTGTGTTAACTATTCAAAGAATACATAAATAGCACCTCAAGAAGCTCACAATTCAGTAATCACCAGTAAATCCACAACGTTTATAATGCTGAGTTACAAAATTAATGTCCAAATCATCTTGTGACATGATATTAATAAAGGAATCTGCTCTGTAGCACACAATTTAACAAAAGACAGTTAATCTTTTCTTTTATAATAAAATTATAAATCCTTCTTCCCTGGTAGCTTAGGCAGAATATGACATTACAGTTACCACCAAATATGTGGCATCAATTTAGTAACTTTCCTAAGACTAATAAATTCAGTGAAGTAAATCAGAAAGGAGAGGAAAGGTTGCAAATCAGGAATAATAATAATAATAATTATAATTATTATTATTATTATTATTCCTTATAGACCAGTGACTTACGGAACTAGTTTTAGAGTTAAAGGAGCATTAAGAAAGCACCTCTCCAAATCTATGTGCTCAACCCTCACCTGGTGACACCTATTAACATGTGGATTCTGATTTAGTGGATTTGGCCCTGAGATTCTGTAAGAGATGCCTGAGCTGCTGGTCCACAGACCACACTTTTGAGTCAGAAGCCTTTACAGGATCATCCAGTTCCATCTCTACTATAGGAATCACATCAATCCCCATTAACTTTTAGTTATATTTGCCCAGTGTTTACTTAAATTGAGAAATTACAGCAAAATATGTTGGGGATTACCTGTTGAGGGCGTACAATGGATAATTATTTGATTATGTTCTTCATTTTCAGCACTGCTTGTGACATTTGCTGCATCAGCAGTACCTGAATATATAATATAAAGCATGTTAAGTCAAATCTGTATGCAATTCAAAAGTACCATACTTCTCAACAATTTTCTGTCGTCTATATAAATTCAGCTTATATGAGGCTTGATAATATACTAAAGATGCCAATAACACAGTAAAAGCCATTTTTCTTACTTCATATTGATCCTTCCCAAACTGATTATAATGCCAACATTTTGATTAATGCCTTAAGGAGTGTTCTATTTCTAAAGGTTCACAAACTTGCCTTTCTCCTTTGTCATACTATGGTCTTGGAGGCTGTTATCTTCTGTGTTTAAATTTGCATACGAGTCACAACCCCAAAATGCACAGCACTGATAAGCATATGGCACAGATAAAGACCTGAAAAAAAGTTACAAAATACACACTGAATAGCAACTTCATAGATAGAATTTTATTCTGTAAAAACTATTTTAATCTTTGAAATCCCAACCTGGTAGTCAGAAAGACTTGACATGCTTTATCCTGGGCCTCTGTTCCCTCATCTACAGAAAGAGCTCTGGTAAAGCTCATAAAGATGGGCATAAAGATAAACCATGAGTTTCTCCTTTCTATTAGGTTATCTTCTCAACGCTGAATGCAAATCAAGTCATATTTATGATTTCATAATAATGCTGCAATTTAAAGTAAAAATCTTATGATTCCTTTTATACATGTCTTAACCATGCCCAATTTATCTTATGAAACTGATAGCTTCATGTAAAATCAATATGCCAAGTCCAGGTGTGGTGTGCACACCTGTGATCCCAACACTTGGGAGGCTGAGGCAGAAGGATCAATGCAAGTTGAGGCCAGCCTGGTCTACATAGCAAGTTCCAAGCCAGCCTTGGCTACAAAGTGAGACCCTGGCTCCAAAGTAACTGAAAACTAAAAATAAATTGATAAATAAAATTAATACCCCAGATCATTTATAATTTCATGCCAGTAAATAAATTTACTGTGTTCATATAAATACAGTCAAAGTACTCATTCTCTTCTCCCACAATAATATTCTGAAGCCCTTTCTCTACTATGTTTATGAGATCCCCTCCATAAATCTGAAGTCTTCTATGAACTATTACAACACTGCATCCATTTTCTTTCAGTTCACACTTAGGTGATTTCTAACATTTTATTCCTAATATTGAGTCAATTACATTTAAAAAATTCTCTCTTTGAGAGAATCAAGAGTTTCAATTCATGTTCTCAACAACTGTGGAAACATGCTTCAGTCTTTTTTTTTTTTTTTTTTTTTGCAAAATTTGTAAGGATACAGATAAAAACTTTTCTTAAATTACATGCTACCAGAAAGAAGTGAAGATTGATGAAGATGGGATGGGGAGGAGAATCAATGTGGAGGGATGAATGGGGAGAGGACAATCTCAATGTAAAGAGCACAACTTCATGAGTATATTGGAACAATAGGGAACTATAACTCAAATAAGCATTTGAATTTTACTACATATTAGCCATAAGGCTGCATAAACTTTGTGGGTTGATGAAAGTGTTGCCAGAAGCAATGTAAAGGATACATAATGGAAAAAAGCCAGTGCTATATTACTCTGTACCCCATCATCATTTACTAATAAAGAGGAAAGAAAGAAAAAAGAAAAAAAAAAAAAAATTACATGCTACCAGACATATCTTGGGCTCATAGCTAAAAACCCAGGACACTCTATAATTTTGTAGCCTACCATAACTTCAACAAAAAAGAAAAATAAGCAAAAACACACCTGAGATTAGCAAAGTCTTTTGCTGCTAAGGCTTCTTTCAGCTTGAAATTGCCCACAAGTTTCAATTGATTTAATCCATTTAGGCCTTCGGTAGGAAATGAAGTTAATTCATTGAAACTTAAATCTCTAAAATGTGAATAAAATAGCCAAGTTAACCCCTTAGGATACAAATCACACACAAATAAATCTCTACAAATAATTAACATCACAGATATTAGATGTCTAAGATGAAGTTTAGGTGTGCTAGAATGACAGCTGTGGAATATACCTTGCCATCTAAAAAGATGTTACTGTATCAACCTGTTGTTGTTAGGGGCCATCAAGTTGGGTCAGACTCATAGCAACCCTGTGTACAACAGAACACTCCCTAACACTGTGCCATGCCCAGCACTGTGTCAGTGCAACTCTGCTATTCATAGGGTTTTCAATGGTTGATTTTTTCGGGATTGCTTCAGGAGTGGGCTGCCAAGTCTTTCTCCTATTTTTGCAATGTTGAGGATCGAACCCAGAGCCTGAGACTGCATAGAGCAAGCACTCCACCAACTGAGCTAAACCCCAGCCTGTATCAATCTAGCTTAGCTTTTATACAAGAGAACAGTAGAAAAATATTTTGATTTAACCATGTTAAAATTTCTATAGCACTCTTTACTACTTTTGTGATATTACTGCATATGATTTTCTGTCTACTTACAGGTTAGTAATTGGCCCAAGCTTTGCAAAAGCTCTGCTGTGAATTTCATGGATCAGGTTTCTACTGAGATCTCTGCAATTACAGGAATAAAAGGTTAATTTTTTTCCCATAAACACTCAAAATGCCAATCAGTTTCTTAGACTATACTTTAGAATTTGGGGTAATAACACAATATCTTTGATAATGAAGACTTTCAGTCTTGTCCAACAACATTTTTCATGTTTATGTTCATGGCCTCTGTTTTACAATAATCTATTTCTTAGAATATGCTCCCAGTAGCAGCAATTCTAGCTGGCATTTAAAACAGTTGTGAATTTTCTCTACTTTATCATTCTTGTCCCAGTGCAAAAAAAAAAAAAACCATAAATGATAAGATACAACCTTTGGTACTATTAACTGGGGGAGGAAAAGCCCAGCTCCTGACAAAGTGGAAAATAAAAACAGGCTTCACAGTATTTGCCTTCTCAAAGGTTAGTGATAAGGGGCCAAGAGAAGACAAATAATCAATAACCAAACATAAGCATTCCAAGAGGGCTTCAGATATCATTCTTTCCCTGAGCAGGAAATAAAAACTATATCAACAGCAGAGCTACTTAGGAACACACCCTTAAAAATTCTGCTATTACAAAATTAATGGAGAGAGAAATAATCTATAACCACGCTTAAATTGGGCTCTAGTGGAAATTTATAGATTTGATAAATTCATTCCATAACATATCTCCTGGGAAAAATACATATTTGAATATAAATGAATTTTTAAGTGAATGTTTTTGCTGCATATGACCTACATCTATCAAAATAGGCACCCTAGAACAGGGGTCAGCAAACTCTTCCCTGCAGAAGACCAAATAGTAAATATTTTCAATTTTATGAGTCATGTGATCTTTGCTGCAACAAATAAATTGTGCCGTGCATAAGAAAAGCAGCTTTAGACAACACTTCAACAGAAGGCCTGCCTGTGACCTAACAAAATTCAATTTACAAAAACAGGAGGTCAGCCTGGAGTTAGCCCACAGGCTGTAGTTTACCTTCCCTTTGCCCTAATGAATTGAGATCCCACAGTATTATAACTTGAAAACAATTACATCTCTCAGATTTTACACATTGTACCTTTTCACTCATTAATGTACAATGTCACCAATTAGATAAGGTAAAAAGTACTGAAAGCAGATGATTTATAAAGTACCAAGCAACAGAATTTGAGCAATATTTATATGTCATATCTTTAAGTGTAACTATCAACATGGAAATCATAATGATATCTTTAATAATCATGGACAAACTTACAGAATCCTTAGCGATACGAGGCCTTGAAAAGTATCTTCTTTTATTTGGTAGATTTGATTACGTTGCAATGAACTAACAAAGAAAGGGAGGAGAAAGAGGAAGGGAGGGAAGAAGGGAATGAAAGAAAAGGCAAAAGAAAAAAAATGGTTTTCTATTTTGAAAAATAACATTCTCAGTTAAGCTTTTTCTAAGTTTAAATACCCATTCATATGTAACATGTACTGATCTTGATGAAAGTATAAAGAACAGCCCATTTCCTCACCTATAAAATGAAAAGGTTGGACTAATTGTTATTCCACCACAAATTATACTGAGGGTTAACTGTTATGTTATCTAAATTCCTTATCAAGCCTATTCAGGTGTGAGAGAAGGTGATGACTTAGTGAGAAAAGATCCAAAACAAGAGGATGATAAGTAGCACAGAAAGTTAGAGGGTGAGATCAAACATGGGAGAATTAATGCCTCCCCTACCCTCACCTCCCCACTAGCTTCCATCAGAGCTGTCCTACACAGGCACCCTGTGGGTACTGATATTCATGTCTGATTTCCCTCAGTAACCAGGACAAGTTTTTCCGTTTTGTATTCTAGAGTTAACTGTTCTCATATAGCATCTAATCAAATGCCTGACACATAAGTAACTAATAAATGTCAGTTGCACAAATACATCTGGCACAATTTGTTATTTTATTTATAGGAACACCTGATTATATGAACTTCTAATTTCTTAATTTTAAAACAATTTACTCAACATAGGAAATGATCAAAGAACTAAAAATATACCACAGCAAAAAAAGTAAGTCAAAGACCAACTTACATTTCTTCTAGAGCATGGCAACCATTAAAACTTGGAAGGTCTCTTATATTGTTGTAAGACAAGTCCCTTAAAATAGAAATTAATAAATTAATTATTGACGAGGTTCAATCCCCACGTAACACACACACACAAAAAAAAAAAAAGAAAAGAAAAGGAAAAATGAAGTCTGTACTCAGAAGCATTGAAAGTAGCAGCACTAAGATCTTCAAAAAGAAACACAGCTAAACAAGAAAAGCAATTATTTTCCATAAGACTTGTGGGTTTTTGGGTTTTGTTGTTGTTTTGGCAGTACCGAGGGGATCAAGTTTTCAACTGAAGGCCTTGCACATATTTAGGCAGGTACACTACCACTGAGCACCCCCAGCTGCTTTCCTATGTCTTATTTTGAAACAAGTCTTGCTAAAAGTTGCATAGGCTGCCTCTTGCCTAGAACTTGCAATCCTCCTGCCTCAGCCTCCCAAGTAGCTGGGATTACAGGTGTGTACCCGGGTACCTGGCTTTCTCTATGTCTTGTAAGCTTCTAGAGCACCTTAGTGACACAATAGGTTTAAGATTTATAAAGTTCAAGTGTGTAAAGTTGAGTATGGACAGTATAAAATATGCTAAAATATATTAAATTATATAATATATAAGAATCTAACAGAAAAATATAAGTAATTCATTTTAAGTGGTAAAGGTACAATTTTTTTAAAAAATTATATATTTTCCAATATTGCTTATACCATAATTTCTATGTTGTTCTTTAATTAAAAAGTTATAAAGAGGAATGGTTTGTGCATATCTTTTAAAACATTTAGATTAAATAAAGTACCAGAACAGTTAACATTCAATCCAACTGTAGTTCTTCCTCAATGATAGTTGCCATAATTAAATTTGAGACTTTACTACACCATTTAATACTTGGTCAGTCAACTGGCTGCTTT
>VMDO01040918.1:0-11569 GCA_007922755.1 Pedetes capensis | reverse complement strand
TCTTCTTCTTCTTCTTCTTCTTCTTCTTCTTCTTCTTCTTCTTCTTCTTCTCACGGTCTTGCTATGTACTACAGGCTACTTTGGATCTGACTATGTACCCCAGGTTCTCCTCAAACTCACAAACCTCTGACCTCAGTTTCCTGAATACTGGGATCACAGGTGTGCACTACCACACCCAGATGAACTTCTTGATTACACACTATTTTTGGTTGTTTCTTACTGACTCACTTTTCTAATCACCAGTCTTCCTAAGATCATCTGTCAGATAAACAATTTCCTCAATTACTCATCCTTTGAAGTTTTTAGAAGCATAAACCTACATAATAGGATAGGAAGTAATCTATAATTATACATACATTATTTGTCAACATATTTATTGTCTATCTTTTTCATCACAATATAAAGTTCATGAGGGAAGAGATCTTGTTTCTGTGAATTCAATGCTTTCTCTTCGGCAATTAGAAAATTCTCTGTATCACAATACATGCTTCATTAAACATTTGTTGAATGGTTAATACATAAATAAACATATTTTATTGTGTTTTTCTTATTATTCTACTTTCTTTTTTCTTCTATGTTTAAAATGAGTAAAGGTAAAACTTATACTAAGATAGTAGATGACCTATGCTTTTAACATGTACAGCTCTCTGGCTATTTTTGCCTTTAGCCCTCAAAATTCCTTTCATCCCTCAAAGATCTTCTGTATAAGAGTTAGATGATTCTTTTATCTTAAAAAATAAGCCTCAACACAAGTTTTTTTTTTAACCTCAACCTGAAAATCACAGCTTGATAGAGCTACAAAGAAAAAATTTTCCTTCAAAGGCAAGTCAGAGCTTGTGAAAAATAATGTTTTTATCTTATTAAAGACTGATCATCTCTATGGGATAAAAGCTCCATAATTAAAATTCATGAACTCTTCTGCAAAAGGCAAAACTATAGAAGTAGAAAATAGATCATGTTTTCTGGAGTGAGAGTGCTGGAAGTATTGACT
The DNA here is from genome assembly GCA_007922755.1 of Pedetes capensis. NCBI lineage: Eukaryota > Metazoa > Chordata > Mammalia > Rodentia > Pedetidae > Pedetes > Pedetes capensis. The sequence goes on along the minus strand of VMDO01040918.1, from coordinate 10,578 downwards.
ACAAAGGAACAATATGAGAGAAAAATTTTAACTTGATATTAGTAATAGATAACAAGACTATATGCACTTGTAAAAATTTATACACCAAGTAAATAAGTTTTACTCAGCTTGTAGTTAAAAACATAGTCTGTAATAATTTTGAGATTCTCAATGTTGACCATGTCTTCTAATCAGTTTGAAAACAAAATATATAGGTATTATTAACTAAGACCACCTCAATGGAATTCATCAGTTTTAGAAAATAGCCAAGAGTCTTATTATATAGTCAGAGATTTTGAATACCTTTTTCTTCATTTAGTTCTATCATTAGTATGATATTTTAAAGTGGACTGAATACACTCTTCCTTAACATATTTTGATCCCCTACTTCTCACCCTTGGTTGCAGTGCTATTGAAGATCCTAAGAGTAGAACACCTGAAAGGGAGCAGGTGACTTTCCCACTTCTAACAACTATAGAATACTCAGGCTCATAACTCTTTTAAGAATGACTTTTTTATTAGGAGCTGGGATTTAGCTCAGTTGGTAGACCACCTCGCTGCAGTCTCTGAGGTCCCTGGTTTGATTTCCAGCACTGCAAAAGTGGGAGAAGGATGTGGCAATCCACTCCCAAGGCAATTCTGAAACAATCAACCATTGAAGACCCTATAAGGGTTTGCTATGAGTTAGACAGCACCTAAGACCAACAATAACAATTTTTTATTAACTATACTCCTGGAGATTATAAACATTCTGAAACCAACCTTGAGTAACTTATCCATGTCTATCTTCTCACACAGGCCTGCAGCCAACCCATGGTGGCTTCCTATACTGTCTGATCTCAGAAGCTAAGCAGAGTCAGGCCTGGTTAATAATTGGATGGAAGACTGCCTGGGAATCCCAAGTGGTATAGGCTTGGGAGTACTGGGATTTATCTCAGTTGGTAGAGTGTGACTCTGCAGTCTCTGAGGTCCTTCGTTTTATTCCCAGCACCATAAAAATGGGAGAAGGGCATGGCAATCCACTCCAGAGGCAATTTTAAAAAAACAATCAGCCATGAAAACCCCATGAGGGTTGTTATAAGTAGGGCTCCACTCCAGGGGACCTAACAACAACAACAGCAACATAGGATTAGGAGAAGGACCTGACAACCCAATCCGGAAACAATCAGCCATTGAAAATCCTGTGAATAACAGAGAAGCACTGACATATTGCTGGCATGGCACAATGTTAAGTAGTGTTTCTTCTGTTGTATCTAGAGTCTCTCTTTGAGTCAGATGCCACTTGAAGGGACCTAACAACCCCTTCTAACACATGCTCTCTCTTTCTTTTAATATATATATATATATATATATATATATATATATATATATTTATACTTTATATACATATATTTATACTATATATATATATATATATATTTGTGCCTTCCTCAGATTTATAAAGATCAAAGCAATCACAAAGGGATCTCCTCAAACAAATTTCAGTGAAAGTCATAAAAGAAGTGAGACCTCTGCTGAGATCTGCTTATAACCTCATTGTTTTTAAATGAAATAATAGATTCTAAATGGACACATTGATATTTATCTATAGAGGTCAATAAAAATTACAGTTTTAGTGATGCTGTAACACATGGAATGATTTCTGTGTAAGAAGAGAAATCATAAGATCTTTATAAATCAAGGAACAGCCCTATGATAATCTTTTTCATTTTGCAATTATAATATTTCCATAGCCTAGGCTTCTCTAGCCACAAGTATAAAATACATGGAGCAAGTTTTATTCAGCTTTTTCTAGATTCTTTCCTGAGAAAAGATTCTTAATTATTTCTAACTCTCTTATAGCTAATGACTAATGGCTGTTTGTTCTTGTTAGGTGCCTTCTAGTTGGTTCCAACTCATAGCAATCCCATATACAAAAGACTGAAACTCTACCCACACTGTGCCATGCTTGGTATTATTGTCATTGCATCTTGACTATTCATAAGGTTTTTGATAGCTGATTTTTTCAGGAGTGAGCTTCAAGGTCCTTCTTTCAAGCCTATAGAACCCAATATGCCCAGATGGTCTCTCATCCAAGGACTAACCAGGCCCGACCCTACTTAGCTTCTGAGATCTAATGAGATCATATGCCAGGATGGTATGGCTGTGGACCAGCTGTCTATTGCTGTATAGAAACTACCTGTCAGTTTAGTGTTTCAAAACAACATTATCTCACAAGACTTCATGGTTTGGCTGGACAGACTTCTGCTCTGACTTGTTCACACTCATGTGTCTGTACTCAGTTGAAAGATGTATGGGATCTAAGGTTCCTCACAATTTCAGCAGTTGGTGCCAAATGTCCCCTGGGCCACCCTCAGTTCCCCCATAGCTCTTATCTTCAGTAGTGCTCAGGCTGACTTCCTCCCCTGGCAGGCTCAGGTAAGGGTTCCGAAAGGTTGGGACTACATTCCGTGGTGCCTCTTGAAGCCAGTGCTTTGAAACTTGCTTAAGATTATTTCAACCACAATCTGTTGTTTTAAGTAAGTCTTAAGATAATGAAAAATCAAGAAATGGACCAATAAATGTCCCCTCTTGGTGACAGTTATTGAAAAACGTTCTTTCTGTGCTTTTCAATTCACTAACTCATTGGACTTTTTTTCTTTCCTTCTTTTTCAATATGGACACATAGTCCCAGGGATTTACCTAATCCAGTTTTATGAAGTTATGGTCTTTTTTGTATTCCATATCATTGTTATTGCCCATCTGCTTAAATATTTTTCACAGAATTTTATGTAATCAAAATAACATGGCTATGTCTCTCAGTTTACTGTTTTTGATTACATTGACACATATGTTTTAGCCATTACTACTATTAAGTGTATAATTGTATTCTCTTAGCACTGAAATTACTAATCTAGATGTCAGACCCTTGGCATAGGAAATGTATTAATGACCATTCTTTGTTCATATTTCACAGTGAGTGGCAAGAAGCAGCCATTGAAACAAGCCAAGAATCAGGGCAGGGAGATGGACAAGGAAGATAAAGCTTTTAAGTAGAAAGAAAATGAGAAGCAGAAGAAACTTGAGGAACTAAAAGCAAAAGCCATGGGAAGGAACCTCTGGCCGTAGTTGGCATTAAGAAATCTGAAAAAAGTAAACGGTTCCTTGTACCTGACCCCTATTCCATTCCTATTTACTCTCTCTGGATTCCTTGCTATAATATCTTTCCTGTTTATAAGTAGAATGAAGTGTTATTTTAAAATCTGTTATACATTTAAGAATAAATGTTTATATTATAAATAGATAAGTGCATGCATTAGTAAAATCTAGATAAATATTTAATTCACAAAAGCATAAATGAGCATTATTCTCTGGAAGACTATACTATTCATGTGTCCAAATGTTCTAGGAATAAGTCTGGAAAAAGCATTACAACCATAAATATATTGTTTTACCTAATTTCTGTTTTTCTGTAAGAAGTAGGCATAAGATAATAATGATTCTTTATGTTCCTCTGTAAATGAATTCTTTCTTTTGATTTCTATGTCCATTGTTAGGAAGAATTTTTAAATATTTTACTTCAATTTTTTCTTTCCTTCCTTCATTCCTTCCTTCCTCCCTCCCTCCCTCCCTTCCTTCCTTCTTTCCTTCTTTCCTTCTTTCTTTTTCTTTTGTTCTTTTTTATTTATTTATTTTTTGAGATAGGGTCTCACTCAGGGTCTCACTCTGTAGCCCAGCCACAAATTCATGATTCTTCTACCACAGCCTCTCAAATACTGGGATTAGGGGCGTGAGCCACTATACCCAGCTTTTACTTTAAGTTTTATTCTATATTTTCATTGTTTCTTTGCATTCACATTTCGTCCACATTGTTAATGCAATGTTTTCAGATTCAAAACTTCTCAATGGAAAGGAAAGATTCATTTTACTGTTCATCTTAGAAAGCATTATAACTGCAGTTCCTAAACAATAGAAAGGGAAGAATAATGGCATTCATTTCACAGAGTTAAAGAGAATTTATAAAAAGATAACCTCTGGACAGTTTGGAGGGGAGATACTTCCCCATTTTGAAATACTCACTGCCTGTTTTTTAAGTCTATAAGGTGTTTTCTACCCTTTGCCTGTCCAGTATCATACATTTATCAACACTCTGAGTGAGAAATTCTGGGAATAGTCCATTACTTATACTTCTGTCAATGGTGTGTGATGCCTGTCATTTCTCTAGCACGTCCAAGTGTATCTAAAAGGCAGCACCATCTCTAATGAAATCTAAGCCAAGAAAATACAACCACAGATGCATAAGAAACAGTCTTTTTCCATTTAAAGCAAGTCAATAAAAGTACCTGTTCTTTTTAGAATGATCTATCTATCTATCTATCTATCTATCTATCTATCTATCTATCTATCTATCATCTATCTATCTATCATCTATCTATCTATCTAAATCTAAAGTCATTTAATGTTAACCCCTTGAAGGAAATTTGTGTGTTGCTGGTTAAGGTAGGGCAGGCAGAAGTCAGTCAATGGTGAGCCTCAGCTCAGCGATGCTTGTTGAAGAGTTCAGACTGTCCTGGAAGAGAGCATGCCTCACCTGCCGCTGCTATATTTCCTTCTATGCTTAAACCATAGCATCAGAAGGAGGTAGTGATTTTCTTACACTATATTCTGTTCCTAGGAACCATTCAATCCCTAGGGATAAATTTGCTTATATGCTTTCTATTTTCTGTTAAATCTGTAAAGATCTCTTTTTTTTTGTCTTTAAAAAAAGACACCTTCAGCAGAGCTGTATTTCACAGCTGGCATATTGATTTTAGTGTGAAGTTCCTAAGGATACCTGCACTATAAATGGTTATTGTGTTCCATTGTAAAACAGTGCCACTGGATATAGACATCTCTCTCTTCCCACTTCTCCTATTCCTCCTTGTTGCATTCTCTCTTTCATTTGTCAACTCATTCTCAAATCTGTTAGCTCAGTCCATGGAGAAAATGTATATGTTAAATGTGTAGGGGTATAATGGCATGGATGGGGCAGATCCAGCAAAACTATGCACCCCAGATGCTTCCAGGTGGGCTGAAAAGAAAAATACACCAGACATTGAGATGATTTATTACAGATATAAGAATAATTTTAATTTATATTAATTTTGTAACTTACATTCATTACTTTACACAAATTGTGGATGTCTTCCATAGACCATTATTATTTAATTCTATTTATTTATTTTAAGAACTCAATACATGTTCACTATATTATTATTATTATTATTATTATTATTATTAATCTTAAGAGATCAGAGAACAGAAGTGAAAAGAAGTAAAATAAGTGTTCAGAAATCATATAGCCAGCAAGTTGTTGTTGTTGTTATTGTTAGGTGCCTTTGAGTTGGGTCTCACTCATAATGACCCTATGTACAAAAGGACTAAACACTCTGAGGTATTGTGCCATGCTCAGCAGTATTGTCAATGTTTCTCTGCTATTCCTAGGATTTTTGATGACTGATTGTTTTGGGATTGCTTCGGGAGTGGATTGCCATATCCTTCTCTCATTTTTGCAGTGCTGGGGACCAAACCCGGGACCATGGAGAGCACAGAGTAGCACTCTACCAACTCTACTAACTGTGCTAAAACCAGCCCAGCCAATAAGTAGAGAAGCAAATATATATATATATATATATATATATATATATATATATATATATATACATATATACACACATATACACACACATACACACATACATACATACATATATAATATACATGTATATTATATATGTATATATAATATTACTTTAAGTTTGGCTCAAATTTAGTTGAGGTAACATTTTAAAATCTAGATCTTGACTCTTTCTCTTAAACTTCCTAAGGATTATTGAATTCAAGCATTTTCTAATAAGTAGTTGCATGAAGTAATTTACAAAGTAACTTTTAGCTACAAAATTAGGTGATTTGAAGTTTTAACTTAGATGTTAATATATGTAGGCATTATAAACCTGTGTAATTTGCAGTGTGTGCTTTATAATACAAGTGTCAGACACTGGCTCCCTATCATTAGTATAATAAATAAGTATAATAACTGAATTTTATAAAATAAAATCTTTTAGATTTAGTTTTCATGGGCATTAATTGATCAAGTTACCTGCAGCCGTAGCCCTGTGGCATCGGATCCGGTCAGATCTCAGAAGCTAAGCAGGGTCGGACCTGGTTAGTACTTGGATGGGAGACCGCCTGGGAACACCAGATACTGCAGACTTGGGAGAAGGACCTGGCAACCCACTCCCCATAATCAATCTGCCATTGGAAACCCTATGAACAGCAGAGAAGCACTGACAATAGTGTTTCGACTGTTGTATGTAGGGTCGCTATGAGTCGGATACCAACTCGACGGCACCTAAAAACAACAACAATAATTGATCAAGTACTATGTACTTATGTATTCAATAAGCTTTCTTTCTTGTTGTTTTAATATCATTCTTTTTACTTTTTACATTAAGATCCAAGACCCAAACCTTAGTATGAAGAAACTGTTAATCATTGGGTGTAGACTCCTCTCAAACTCTCCAGGAGAAAAAAGAATCAGTAAGAGTGAAGCCTATAATAATCTATTCCAGTGTTTCTGTTGGTCTGCATCAGCATGAGACTGAAAAAGGAGTGGGAAAAAGTTCAGGGGTATCTTTTGGCATGATGAAGGTTGTAATCCTTATGGTGAGAGAATATTCTTTTTTCTCTTACTAAAGAAAGGGAAAATATTATTTTTCACCTGTTCCCCTTTGGTCTAGTGAGTAGAGGACAGAGTAAAAAATGCTATAGAAGTTTTAAGTTTCTTTTAAAAAGACTCAAGTATATCAGAGTATGAGTTCATGGATTTGAGCTGTCTTGCTGGTTTTTATTCTCCACAGAGAAGAGTGAGAAGACCTAAGCAGTGAAATGCTGCAGTGTACATCTCAAGGATAAACAACTGAGCAAGATGTGGGGAAAGGAGACTTAGAGCTGGTTTTCTCCATTAGGAAAAAAATCATACAGTAGGGAGGTCCTGCTGGGACTTCAAAAACATGTTTGCATGCCCTGTGATACTAGTTGTCAATAGAGAGATTTTATAAAAACAAATTAGAAGACCCTCCCCCACTTTGAGTGGGTACAGCCCAGTACGGAGCAGACACCTTACTGAGCAGAGCAAGGTTGGACATCTCTCTCTTTTGTTCCCCTACCTAGAGGTAGCTGATGCAAGCCACAGCCTGCAAAGCTCCATGTAGCCTCCTGGTGGATACAGTCCTAAAATGTCACCCATGACCAAAAATTGCTGTCTATAACACAATGAAACCTAACAGAGAAACGCCAACCTTCATGGCTTCAATAGTCAGATGTCCCTTTTCTTTTCCTTGCATATCACAGTGGAGAAGGTATTCCTGGTGGGAAGAAAGGGAAGAGGGCCATAAACACAGTCCAGGCCCACACTCTGCTGTCACAGTTTTACAAACAACAGGGGTTCTGGTACATGTGGACTTAATGAGAGCAGGATGAAAAGAGAAGTGATGTAAATGAAAGTCAGTGAAAATGATAGGATCTAAGATTAAGGGGAAATTAAGGGAAAGCTTACACACCCTTTTTTGTTTATATCTCTTCCTATGAGAATTTTCAGCCAACTTCTTTCTCCGTCATCATCATCACTGTCTGGTACATCAACATTTACATTAGGTATTTTTATGTCCATTTTACATAGGAGGAGACACAGCTTCGGGGAGTTACACATTCAGAAGAAATAGACAGAATCCACATTTTGGCTTGACTCCAATTCCATTTATAAAAAATAATCCTTCAAACATTTCCTCCACCATCTATCAGCATTTGATGGAGGAGACAAATCCTTGTCTGGAAGTCCTAGAAACTCCCACATATTTTTTACTGCTCCTTTGATATTAACCTGAAGGCTTTATGGAAATATATACTTAAAGTTCCCATTTAATTTTTGCCATTGGCTGAGCATCCTGAAGTTCTTACATGGTAATGAAACTCTATCTGCCACACTAGTAAGATTTAGACCCTCACAATTTTTAAATAGTGCAGTCTTAAGTTACGGGGTGCCACCTAATAATTAAAGAGTGTTGTCAAAACTGGGCTCCAACACATGAGCAATAACTAATCCTTATGGGTTGCATCAGAAAACCTTTGAATAAATAGAAATAATGGTCCATGCATGGGAGAATATATATTTTTTGCATGTAGAAAATCATTGCTAAGTCCCTATTGATTTTTTTAATATTATTTCATTTGGGAAAACAACTTCTACAACCCGTTACCCTTATTAGAAGAATTCTCTTATCATTTAGGAAAGTCTACTTCTCACTATGGAAGCTAAAATCTCTACATTCTGTTTTCCACAGTTTCCCCCAAAGTTACAGCTTTAGCATGGGATATATGTTCTGCTATTCCAGTGAACCTTTTCTAGGTGATGAAGCTGAATCCAATGACATAGGAAGCTAGATCATGCCAAACTTATTTTGAATATTGTGGTTGTTAGATGCAGTAGAGTCCAGTCGGACTCATAGCAACCCTCATATAGGTTTCAGCAGTTCAATAAAGTTCCAGAGCTACATATGGTATCTCTTATGGAGGCAGAGTGCAGTGCCAGTGTCAAGAGAATGGATGATATAAGTTGAAGCATAATTTTTTATGGCCAAAGGCTCTGGTTTTCATTGGTCAATTTCCTGCATAATATTGATGCTTTGGTTCTAAGCTTGATTCTCTGATCTTGTATAGCCTATGAGTAAACTATACAAGTTATATTATGTAATTATACATATATAAAAATATAAATACATAATGTGTAATATATAAATTTATACATAGCATATATAAATTTATATGTAATATATTTATATGTAAGAACATATAGAACATATAAATTATACATAAACCTATAGTATGCCTTATATATTATGCAAGTTCTTAAATAATTGGGTCAACTTTACTGCTGAAAGTTCAGTGGTGGAATGGATAGGACCATGTAGATTACTCAGTACCTATCATTCAAGCTGGTATATATTTCATCCTTTTATGAATTGTAATATCTTCAGTAATATAAAGTTTAAATGAAGAAAACGATTTCTAAAAATCATTGGTCAAAGGGTACATCATATTTAGAAAGAATTTATATATTAAATAAATATGATATATTTTACATACATTTTTATGTTTTGAAAGAAATATTCACTTTCAAGTGTAATATATCAAATATTCCAAAAATCATCCTGAATATTCTGATATGGATACAGAAATTTGCAAACAGATATTTTTTTAAGATTGAAGTACACTACTTTAGTTATTTGATCTTTATTTATCAATTAAAATAAAATATTCAACATACATGAATATATCTACTCATTATTACATTTGGAATATTGGCAAGACTATTCTTGCTGTTTTGATGATAATACTAATAAACACTGAGTGTGAGATAATTCATCATACCTCTTTGTTAGATAGGAGTTTACTTAATTTACAGTCAGATTATGCTTAGGTACTCTTTGTTGTTGTTGTTAGGTGCATCAAGTTGGATCCGACTCATATTGACCCTATGTACAACAGATGAAACACTACCCAAAACTGTGCCGAGCCCAGTACTATGTCAGTGCTTCTCTGCTATGCATAGGGTTTTCAATGGCTGATTATTTTGGGAGTGGACTGCTGGAACCTTCTGCCAAGCCTATAGCACCCATTATTCCCAGGTGGTCTCCCATCTAAATGCTAACCAAGACAGACCCTGCTTAACTTCTGAGATTAGAAGGGACTATATACTAGGGTGATACAGGGGTAGACTGGGGACTCTTGACTGCCTGCAAATTCTAACCAATGCCAGGCAGTAAAAAGAAACACAGACACAGAGACATACACACAGACACAGACACAGACACACACACACACACGATAGTAAGGATATAGGAAACTTATTGTCAAAACAATAATGTTCTACCTCTAATCCTAAAGTTGTGCATTGTAATCATTTCTTTTTTCATCCTCAGTATGGATATAGCTGATAACTTCCATGATGGAAAACAAACAAATCAAAATGAAAACAAAGAAAAAGAAAACAAAAAACTTCAGAGCCAAACCCTTGCTCTTGTCCAACACTCGTTTATGTGCATTATTTCATATTTTAGGGACTATGTATCATTTTTAACCAGAGTAGTCTTACACTCAGTACAAATGCACACATAGACCATCCCAGTTCTTTATATTGTGTACACTTCCCCTGCCCTTGCCATGAGAACAAGACTAGAATTTTAATGGTTTCTATCCCTTAAAGACATTCTATCAGAAATAATGCTCCTAATATTTATTGCATCATTTGCTGTATTAAAGTAAGGAAAAAACTTTTCAACAGAAGTTTCAAAAATACTTTTGCTTGGTTGGTCTACTTTAATCTCAGTAACGTACTATATAGTATAAATATTATAATGTTTGCTCAGTATATGTTTGTACAATCTTTTTGTAATCTAGTGTTTGAATGTGAACTGTGCTTTTCTCTCTCAAAATGCATTCATAGGGGTGATGGTATAAAAATTGTGATTTGTAAAATGCTCAAATGAACTGGCATTTGTTTTTTCTCTTTTCAAATATTAA
>VMDO01040917.1:0-12262 GCA_007922755.1 Pedetes capensis | reverse complement strand
GATTCTCCTGCCTCCGCCTCCCAAGCCGCTGGGATTACAGGCACACGCCACCACCGCACCCAGCACACTTTTTAAATTTTGAGTCAGAGTTTTGCTAAGGTATGCAGACTGCTTCTGGCCTTGAATTTGTGATCCTCCTGCTTCTGTCTCCCAAGTTGCTGGTAATGGATACGTGTGCTCCAAGACCCAGCAGCCTGAAAATCTTTAAATGCTAAATTAAAACACATGATTTGAAGCAAAGCAATGACAGCGAAATGTGATTATGAAAATACTGGAAAGGCAGCCAAATTTGGCAAGTATATATATGTGTGCCTCTTTACCCACGAAACAAGGAAAGTGGTAGATTATTTCCATTATTTTGAGGCCGTGACAAGCATAAATGCAACTGAGACTGGCTGCAGAAACTTATGCAGTATTAAAATATCAGTGATTTCTACTGGTGACAAAATCATAGGTATTGCAGATACTACCATGCTTGTGGCTGCCATTCGCAACGGAAGGAGATGCTACATTCAGGTTAGGAACTAGTGAAGACAAAGATGGGACTTTGATTCCCCTGTTCAAGTTCAGACTCTTGAATTCCAGTCCATCTTCATCTGAAGTGTAGCCTTTTGGGGTCTGCCTATGATTGTGCCGGGAGTTAAGGCACGAAATGAACATCTGTTTATTGAGTAGCTATTCTGTTACAATGCTCACCTTTTTCAGAGCATATAGATTACAGGTTTGTAATAAATACTATAAAACGCACGCAAGTTATTTTTACTTCCTTGTGCATACAAATGTATATAAAAGCAATATACAAATATGGCATGGGGACTTTTCTGGATTAAATAAGTTTAGTGTACCATCTTGTTTGCAGGCATGTGTATCTTGTGATCAAAACTAAAGTCTGGTTAGGATCAGATGGGAGGGAGCTAGGACTCTCTTTACCTATTGTGAAGCATACTGTATCTCTTTAATGGAGTCAGTACATTCTAGTTAAAACAAAACTACCCTGGCAATAGAGGCCTAAAGTGTAATAACCAGGGCCAGGGGTGGTGGTCCAGCCCCATAACTCCAACACTCAGGAGGCTGAGGCCACAAGATCACAAATTTGAGGCCGGCCTAGGCTACCGAGACCCTGTTTCAAAACACACAGACACACAAATGGATTAGCTGACTGCCTTGCTACTTTCCTAACTGACATCAAGCTCATTATCAGCTGATGCCTATGGTGGGTTCTTCATAGGCTTCCACAGAGAATTCAATGGTCTGCAGCTTCCCCTTTGAAAGTGCTGGTACCACCAACCATCAGGCAGAGAGGGGGCACGGCCACTTGTTTATGTGTCTTCGTGAGCGTTGAGACCCCTCACCATTTTGGTGCATGTCAATGACAGAGGCAGAAAGAAATCAAGATTTACCATTCTTAGATGATGATAATATGGATGGGAAAATTCAGGTCATAGAACTGACCATGTAAAAAGATAGGTCACTACAGAAAAAGTTTCCACCTTAAACATAATTGAGATCCAAGGATATATAGAAAAATAGTACCACAAAAAGACATGCAAATGGAAGAGAGGTCTTTGGTGGGAGTGGGGGTGGGACAGGGGGAGGAAGTGCACAAGAGGGTAAGGGGGAACTTATCTGTGCAATGTACAACAAAATGCATATATGGAAATGTCACAATGAAATGCATGTCAGAATGAAACACATTAAGGTGTACATTAAAAATTTCGAATAAAAAAAAAAGATTTACCATTCTTAGGAAGATTTCTAACTTAAATACACCAGGTCAAAGGGTATGTGTTTCTTTTCCTTTTTCTTTTTTAATATTTAATTTCTAACACTAGGACCTCAGAAGAGATGGCTGATACCTGGAGTCTTTCTTTAGAATATTACAGTGGCCCCTCAGTATCCCTGAGAAATCGGTTCCAGACCCTCCCTGACACCCAAATCTGAGGATGCTCAAGTCTCTTATGTAAAGTGGCACAGTGGCTGCAATATACTAAAATTTTAATCCCTGCACAAGGATGACACACAAATGCATGAAATGTTCTACATTTCAAGTGGGTTAGTAAGTGCATATTAGGAGAAGGACTCGGCAACCCACTCCCAAAGAATCAATCTGCCATTGAAAACCCTATGAATAGCAGAGAAGCACTGATAATAGTGTTTCACCTGTTGTACGCAGGGTCGCTATGAGTTGGATACCGACTCAATGGCACCTAACAACAACAACGGTATGTACATATAACCCCCATGATCCTCCCGTGTTCTTTAGATCATCTCTAGATTACTTATACTACCTAAGGTGTAAATGGTTGTTGGACCTCATTGTTCAGGGACTAACGAGAAGAAAAATCTGCACATGCTCAGTACAGATGCAGTTTTCCCCCTGAGTATTTCTGGCAGGTGGTGGGTTGAGTCTATGGGTGTGGGACCTACGGAAGTGGAGGGCAGTCACTCCTTCCTCCCATCTATGAATGCAGCCAGTCCTCAGGAGTTGACAAGCTCATCACCGAACCTGCCGAAGACCTTTTTTTTCAGTGGGGACAAAGATCGGTCAGTAGGAGCGTGTTCTCCCCTGAGGAGGGCCGTGAATAAGAGAAAAACTGACGGAGCTCCAGTGAGGCTCCTAGAGCCGTTACAGCGAGCCCCAAGGTGGGCAAATGGTTTGGAGTCCCCACAACACTCACAGTGTGAGGAGGGGATCTCACACAGAGGGACAGGAAGCTTTGGCTTTTTGGAGTTGATGCGTTGCCTGGTAAAACCAGTAAAAAAAAACCTAGCCCCTGGTCTAAAGCCTTTTGAAGGTACTCCCTTCCTACCTGCCTTCCTTCCTTCTTTCCATCCTTCCCTCCCTCCCTCCCGCCCTCCCTCCTTTCTTTCTTTCTTTCTTTCTTTTTCTTTTTTATTCTTTCTCTTTCTTTCTTTCTTCTTTCCTTCTTTCTTTCCTTTCTTTCTTCTTTCTTCTCCTCCTCCTCCTTCTTCTCCCTCTCCTCCTCTTTCCTCTCTCTCCTCTCTCTCTTTCCCTTTTGAAAGTGTCTCGCTATGTAGCCCAGGCTAGCCTCAAACTCATGATCCTCCTGCCTCAGCCTCCCAAATGCTGGGATGACAGACATACACCCTCATGTCTGGTTGAATGTAGGCTTCTAAAATATGTTTTTACACCAAATATTTTCAGAAATAGAAATTTGCCATGACAGAGGAAAATAATAAAAATGTGAACAGCACAAGGCAATGGCTTAAAAAGTCAATTCACTGTGAGATAGGACTACTTTCTGAGCGCGTTATTATGGAGAATAAATTCACCATGGATACTCACAATTGTCAAGAGACTTATACACTGAGAATGCTAGCTGACTGTACACTTGGAGAGATGTACTTTCAAATAAAAGGCGGGGATAGGGAGGGACATTTTAGAATCGCCAACCGAAATGATTCTTGGGACAGGCAGCCTTTGAGTGGGGACGGTTTTCAGTTATCAAACAGTGTTTTGGAACAGATGTGCATAAAGACACATTATGCGCTGAGCAGGGTCACCAGAGAGGGGAACGCAAGAGCACGCAGGAAGGGTCCCACAGGATGTGCCCAGGGGCTATTTAGGATATTTATGGTGACAGCGTTACTTATACTGCATAGAGGACAATCGTGTCTTGTTTATTCCTGAATCCTTGCTTTTGTTTTAACTTTTATATAATTTTATATTATTAGAGGGAAAAAATGGAAATAAAGAAGGGTCAAGAACTCGAGGGAGAAGGGAACAGGCCATCGCCTACACATGAAGGGCTGAGCAAAAGGGAAAACATTTGCCAAACACCTGACCTTTAAGAGCTACTTTCCGACCCCTATGGGTGTTAGAAACTGAATGGCCATTGAGATGCGTTCCGTGGAGGAAACGAACACAGATTCACTTGTTTTAGGTAAGTGGTGTAGGCTGGCAGCGAACAGTAGTTCTGGATGGTCACTGCTCTTTGTTCCAAGGGACACATGAGAAATGTCCACCGAGCAGAAGAGCTCCCGATTGCCCAGGTAGTGTCTTCTATGTGTGTGATTTCTCTTGGCCCATGCCAAGGCTCTGATTGCAATTTATAATTTGTCAGGGCACAACCCCCCCAGCTTCCGGACAGCGGCTTTATCTGGCACTGAAAACTTGTGGTTGGTTTTCCAGATATATGTTTATTTCAGTTAAAAAGACAAAGAGTGTGGCTCAGTGGTCAAGCACTTGCCTCCCATGTATGAGGTCCTGGGTGCCGTCCCCATCGCCACAGAAAAAAAGCCAACATAGCAAACTCCGCAGTGGAAAATGTTACCTTTTCGTTCACACTCTTGTAATCTCTGAGTCCTCGTAAAATAAACATCCTAAAGTATAAGCAGTGGGACATAATGTAAACTCTGTAGAAATGAAAAATAAATTAGCTTCTTTCAGATGTGGTGGAGGTCCTTTTGCTAAATGCCACACTCGGATGCAAATGGAATTTGTCTTGCACGAGGAAGGAATCTTTGGCCTATTTCACCATTTCTCCAACGTTGCATAACAGGCACATTTCAAATCCACTCTTTTCTCCAACTGCAGCAAAAAGGCAAGGGGCCATTTGTGTGTGAGGATCCTGAAAAAAAAGTTTCAGAGTTTAAGAACAGTTTTGTTGTTTTTTTTTCCCCTGAGCTGGGGGCAGAGGCGTATGCCTGTGATCCCAGTGACCTGGGAGGCAGAAGCAGGAGGACCGCAAATTCGAGGCCAGAGGTAGTCTGTGCAACTTAACAAGACCCTGTCTCAAGATGTTGTTGTTCTTAGGTGCCATCCAGTCGGCATCCGACTCATAGAGACCCCCACGTACAATAGGCAAAACACTTTGTCAGTGTTTCTCTGCTATTCATAGGGTTTTCAATGGCGGATTGATTTTTGGGAGTGGGTTGACAGGTCCTTCTCCTAAGCCTATAGCACCTGGTGTTCCCAGGCAGTCTCCCATCCAAGTACTAACCAGGCCCGACCCTGCTTAGCTTCCGAGATCTGATGGGATTGGATGCCACAGTGCTACGGCTGCAGGCTTGTCTCAAGATAGAACATAAAAAAGGGGCTAGGGGTGCAGCTCAGTGCTAGAGTGCTTGCAAAGTATGTACAAGGCCACGTATTCAGCCCCGCTAACAAACAAATAAACAACAACAACAACAAATAACAAAAACCCACCTTTTTCCTTTGGCGTTAAACTGTTACCACATTATAGTTCTAAAGTTTGAGGCCAGAAGGCAATTCAGAAGCAGAGAAGTGCCTGCAATCTCAACTACTTAGGAAGCTGGGGCAGGAGAATTCCATGTTTGACACCTACATGGGCTACACAGTGAGGTCTTGGCCAGCTTGGGCAACTTAGTGAGACCCTGCCTCAGAACAACAACAGAAAAGCTGGGGACGTCGCTTACTAGTACAGTGCTTGCCTAGCGTACACAAGGCCCTGGGTCCAAGCTTTAGTACAAAACAAAACAAAACAAAACAAAAGGCAGGAGAGGGAGGTGGACAGAGAAGTGACTTGATAGGCTAAGCTCTCTGTCTGGAATGTTTACCTTACGAGAAGTGAAAATCAGATTTGGCACCCCTATAAGCAGGAGTCGGGGCTGGGATTTAACTCAGTGGGTAGAGCACTGAGGTCTCTGAGGACCCGAGTTCAATTCCCAGCACCACAAAAATGGGAGAAAGGCCTGGCAATCCACTCCCAAGGCAATCCTGAAGCACTCAGCCATTGAAAACCCTATAAGGGTAGCTATGAGTCGGATACCGACTCGATGGCACCTAACAACAACAACAATAAGCAGGAGTCAGCAAGGCCCCTAAAGGCAGCATCTAAACCTCCTAAGAGATTCCAGAATTTCCGTAATTTCCAAGATTTGGGATCTACTGTCTGCAGGATCCTCTGTTTAGGATTTTAAATTAAGAATCTGAGTGTCTTCAATTTCTGTTTCTCTTTTATACAGTGGGCATGGACAGCGAGGTCTAACCATGTACTTGGGACAATATGGAAGGGGCTTTTTGTTAAGATCGTTGCTGTCTCTCAAAGAATACTCTCTGCAGGTCTTGAATCCTGTCATCTTTTAGAAAGACAGGGGCGATCAGACTACATTTTAAACACAATAAACAAGCAGAACACCTAAGTCCCAGATAGAAACGTGTTTCTGCTCCGGGAAGGATGTAAATGCATGTATGTGGCTTGTCATCTGAATCTACACATGGAAGGATTATCTGTGGGCCAAGAGAGTTCACTCTGCTGACATCGGGCGAGTTAACCTCCCACAGATAACCCAGGGGTCTGGTGGCAGGGGGTATGCTTGATCCATTTAAAAACAGAAGGCAGTGATGGAAGAGGGGGATGAGGAACTTCACGTACCCCCCCAACATCAGATTCCATGTCAGGGGAGTAAACAAAAACAGAAGGATTACTAGTATAATAAACGCGAACAAAAAGAAAATCTTTTAGCTGTTAGGAAGGGAGGTTTGCCTGGTACCACCGTTGCCCGTCCACTTGGAGACATGGCCAGCCTCACTTCAGTGGTTAATGATCTCAGACATGAGGGGCAGGATGAAAGCGGGTGCTGGGCAGAGGAGGCGGTTCTGCAGGCTGTGGACTTTCCATGCTGCAGGCGGGAGGGAGAAGACAGCCACACTGCCCCTGTGCTCCCACACTTTCCTTTGTTTCTGCTTGTTTTTCCGAGATGGGGTCTTGCTATGGAGCCCAAGATGGCTTCAAACTTTTTTTTTTTCGTGGTACTAGGGTTGAACCCAGGGCCTCGCGCCTGCATGCTCTGCAAGTGCTGGACCACTGAGCTGCACCTCCGGCCCATTTTTTTCTTTCACTTTTTGAGACAGTGTCTCACTAAGTTACGCAGACTGCCTCTGGTCTCAAACTTGCGATCCTCCTGCCTCTGCCTCCCGAGCCACTGGGATTACAGGCGTGCGCCACGGCGCCTGGCCTGGCTTCAAACTCTTGATCCTCTTGCCTCCACCTCCTGTGTTCTGGGATTACAGGTTTATGCCACCACACCCAGCTAGGACCCCACATTTTAAGGAAACTTGAAGGGCTGGTAAAAGCATACACAATTTTACAATAGTTGAAAAAAAATCAGGGACACTATAGCTAAGGTGAAAATGTAAAAATGGACCAGTTGCTTATTTATTCAGTGGGGAAAAAACAATTTTAGAAGTTTATTTAGTGGGAAAAAATTTTGGAATACAGAATATATTTTATGGTGCTGGGGTTGAACCCAGGACCTTGCACATGCTAGGCTAGTGCTCTACTGCTGAGTTACATCCCCAGCCCCAAATAAATGAAATCTTCTATTTCAGTATATGAATTTTAAGAAATCAAAACATGCCCAGAAGGTTTCTTTCTTCCCCTCAGGACCAGGGGTTGAACCCAGGCTCTTGTGCATACTAGGCACGCTCCATCAACGAGCAGCACCCTCAGCCCCTCTCTAAAAACTTCTTTGTTTTGGAACAAGTTCTCACTCAGTTGTGCAGGTTGCCTCTGGCCTCATACCTGGAAGCCTCCTCCCTTAGCCTCCGGAGTCACTGGCATTACAGGCCTGCTATGGCGCCCAGCTAAGTGTCATTTCAGGGGAGTTGGGAATGTCACAATTGTTATGTAAGCTTTAAAACATCTCATTCTAGTTAGATGGGGAAGAATTAATCATCACTACATTTTAAATGACAGGATTATTTAAGAAGCCTGGTTCTTCTTCCACTTGGCCCCTGCCTGGAAATGGGAAAGGGAGAGGGTGTGCTTTACTCCAAAGATGAGGCTCAGGTTTAAGAATGAGGCCCTTCTTGAAGCAATTGATAAGCAATTTTTGAGCTGCTGTATAAAAAGATAAAGTTTTAAGACCCAAATCGTAGAGCCCAGTGCTTTCCCTAAACCCCTAGAATGCTGCAATGTGTAATCTGGGGTCAAATAGACCCTATCCATAGAAGGTCTGGCCTGTAACTGCCCTACTTGAGATCAATTTATGGATTATTAGGTATCTTTGAACGGGAGAAGGGCCTGGCAATCCACTCCCAAGGCAAACCCGAAATAGCCATTGAAAACCCTATAAGGGTCACTGTGAGTCGGATACCGACTTGAAGGCACCTAACAACAACAACAAGGTATCTTTGAAAAATTATGCCCTGCAGGGCATGGTGGCACACACCAGTAATTCCAGGGACTGGGGAGACAGAGGCAGGAGGATTCCAAGTTTGAGGCCAGAGGCAGCCTGTGAAACTTATGGAGACCTTGTTTCAAGACAAAAAATAGAAAAGGGGCTGGGGGTGCAGCTTAATGGTAGAGCACTTGCAAAGTAGGCACAAGGCCCTGAGTTCAGCTCCCCTTCCTTCTGCACTGTAAAAAAAAAAAAAAAAAAAAAAAAAAAGAAAGAAAAAATTTCTGCAGCTTACAGAAGAAATGAGAAATGAGGTGGCATGTTTCTTTCCATGTGTGCAATTCTAGAAAAGTAATTCTTTGGCAAATAACTAATGTTTATAGCACGACCAGAGTAAATCTGATTCTATACTAAACATAGCTTTGCACACCAGATTAAAGTAAGAGAGTCCCTGGATTCTTCAGGAATTTTGCCAAACTTTATTGTGTGCTCATCTGAATGTATCCGGCCAAGCCTCAGAAACATGATCGAGGTTGGGAATGAGACACCAGAATGGCAAGGGTGGAAAAAAAAATCAACCCCCCAAATCCAGTCACCTTCAAACAAAAGACTGAACCGCAGAATCGATTTCACTGGGCCCAAACCTTCTTTTAATTTTAGTTCTATTTAATGATGTCCAAAAGAATGAATCATGCCCTCGTTCGAACAATAGTAAAAGGGCTACAGGGAAGTCTTGGGACAAAGGAGCCAGAGCTCAAGTCCTGGTGACTTCTTGGATCTCACGTTCACATTTGGTCTCACGCAATTTCCTACAGGGAAAGTGAGATAGAGAGGAAGGGGGAGGGAGGGGGAGGAAGGAGAGCGGTCGTCAGCCGTGGGCAATATTCTTCCCACGTGGGGCATGTGTCCATTGCACTAATCAAAACATCACGAACGTGCTGGTCTGCAGCTGAGGATCCAGAACAATCCACAGTCTGATCCCTCCGATAGCAAAGTAAGCGGACCAGGCATTTCCTTTCCTGACGCCCAAACTAGCCCAAGCTGACTGCTGCCCAAGATGTAACACTTTTATTTTTGCATTGTAAATGGCCACAGATCGCTGGCTCTTAGTGGAAGTGGCCCCATTGCCACATGTGAGAGGTACAGGAAACAGAAAGCATGCTTGCTGGATGGTTCTACAGAGGAATCACTGCGAGGGAACGTTTGCTTTATATAGTGGTTTTATCTGAGGACACCAGATCCATTTTCAATTGTTTGAGCGGGGTCAAATGATGGGTTTTGATCCACTGCCCAGCAAGCCTAGAACAGTATTTAGCAGTTCACAAGAAGAAGCCTTGGATAAAAGAGGGAGAAAATGCTATTGAAGTAGAGGATTAAGTAAAAGATAATTTTATTATTGTTGCTGTTGTTAGATGCTGTAGAGTTGGGTCTGACTCACAGCGACCCTATGTACAACAGAATGAAACGATCCTTGACACGGTGCCATGCCTGGCTCTATTGTCAGTGCTTCTCTGCTATTCATAGGATTGTCAATGGCAGATTGTTTTGGGATTGCTTTGGGAGTAGATTGCCACATCCATTTCCCATTTTTGTGGTGGTGGGGATTGAACCCCAGGGCCTCAGAGTTTGCAGAGCAGCACTCTACCACCTGAGCTAGCCCCCAGCCCCAGTCCTATTACACTTTGACTAAAAAGAATTTTGACAAATTCATAGCTTTTAATACTCAAATAATTATTTTAGTTATTTAAAAAATCACCCTAATTTATTCACCTAGCTGGTATTATTATTATTATTGTTATTATTATTTTGGTAGTACTTGGGGGTTGAACCCAGGGCCTTGCATATAATTTGCAAGTACTCTAACACAGGGCTCCCCCATCAATACTGTTTTTTATATTTTATCTAAGTCAGAGTCTTGATAATTTATGCAGGCTACCTCTGGCCTCAAACCTGTGATCCTCCTGCCTCTGCCTTCCGAGTCACTGTGATTACATGCATGAGTCACTGTGCCCAGCTTGGTATTATCTCTTTATTTCCTCCCCAGGAATTGGAGGTTGAACTCAGGACCTCACACATGCTACGCAAGTGCTCTACCACTGAGTGGCACCCCCAACTCCCTTTATATTTTATTTTTTTATTTTGAGTCAGGGTCTTACTAAGTTATGCAGGCTGCCTCTGGCCTTGCACTTGCTATCCTCCTGTCTCTGCCTCCCGAATAGAGCAGATTACAGGCCTGCAATGTGGCGCCAGCGTGGTATCATCTTTTGGAATAGGCTGAAGTCTTTGTAGCCCGAGACTCACATTAGAAGGGGACTCTCTGGTTTGGGGAATGAGGGTTGTATGGATCTGACAGGAAGCAGATGGCTCTTGACATCAGTAGCTGGGCAACCTGCGCAGGTTGCTGACCACTCTAGATTGGTGCTCACAGAGCCCTGGAATACAAATCCTCCCCATCTCCCTGGGTTGATGCAGCACCCTTTGTGCCAGGGGTGGCATAATGACATCTACTACGTGTGAAAGAAGAGGCAGCACTGTGCAGCGGGGGGCAGTCTGCAGTCCCCGAGATCAGGGCCACCTTGGCCACCCCCTCTCCCAGACCATTGAGAAAGGACCAATCCACCTGAAGTGTTGTGGGGCCTTGGGAGACAACGCCTGCCTCCAGGGGCACAGTGATCCCCTGTGTAGAGGCTGAGCGCCTTGACCGCAGACTCCTGCTCCATCGTTAGAGGTGAAATTCGTGTTAGGAAACACAGGAAATGTTCAGTAATAAGGGATTGAAGTGTACGCATTAGTCCATGAAGGGCATTACCTGAGTCTAAACTGCAATAATTAAGGTATAATGGGGCTCATATGGCCTACTTGGAGGAGTGAATGAAAATTGACTAAAAGGCTGGGAAAATACTATTTAAGAGAGATCAGAGAATTGCATACACTTGTTTTGGAGACAAATGACAAGCCACAGAAACAACAGGATTCTTGACATAAAAAAGAGAGATTAGTTAGGACAAAGGTCAATTTTTGGTTTGAAAGGAATGGTATTGCTATTTTCCCAAGGCCTCGCTGGGAAATCCAAGATATTTACAATGCAGAGTCATAACAAAAGACCAAAATAACCCTGTTATCAGAGCTCAAGTTTCTGGGTATCTTTGTTAAACCAGTCACCCGATGCCATTTTCTGGAGTTTTTCTCTTTTAGAAATGGTAAAAGATAGAATGTGGTTGTGGCTGAAAGTTAACACAGCCCCCGCTCCAGCTCTGCAGCAGCAAACACACAGACACCACTCAGAGGCTGCTCCACGACTCGAAGCCAACAATTCCACGTTCCGCTTTATTATGACTTCATTTAAGGGGCCCTTTATGCCTCTCGTCATAGCCGAAGTCTGCAGTGTTTTAGTAAGAAAGGCTTAGGGAAAAAGAATGAAAGAATAAAAGAAAGAAAAAAGAACAGAAAAGAAAAGAGAAAAGACAAGCCAAGTGAAGCCGCCATGTTGTCTAGTGGGGGTGAAACTGATGGAAATGGGGTTTCCGCAGCCTGGCTTAGGGCACCAGCTCAGACATGTAGAAGGGCCTTCAGATCACGCAAGCTCATCCCAAGGCCCAGGACAGAACTGTTTGCAAGAGCGAGGGGCTCTGGGCTAAGGAACAGGAGGAGTGAGAGGGGAGAAGGAACTAGGGGTATTTGGTGAAGTATGGCCTGAGTATATGGTGAGGATTTGTTTGATAGATAGGATGGGCAGGAAGTCCCAAGCCTTTAAAAGTTCTGAGTGGGAGTTTTCTCTGGGAGGAGGATTGGGAGTGTGTTAATTTTCTTCATGACAGGCATTCAGGACGGAAGCCAGCAGCATTGTGTGGGCCATGAGACAGCAAGCGCCCTGATTTCTGCAGCCTTGACCTTCCAGTGCCTCTAGAGACCCCCTGACTTGGAAGCTCTGCCCACCTGGGCATGTCCTTCCAGGGGCAGAAGAGCCAGACACACCACTGTGTCATAGGTAAGCCTTCAGGGATGAACTGAGCCCTGCAAAAGACAAGCTGGAGCGCTAACCCTGGACACCTGTGACAGCGACCTTATTTGGAAACAGGATCTTTTGTAGAGGAACAGAGTTAAGAGGAGGTCATTAGGGTACGCTTGAATCCTTGACTGCTGTCCTTATAAGAAG
>VMDO01040916.1:0-11580 GCA_007922755.1 Pedetes capensis | reverse complement strand
GCTAAGCAGGGTCGGGCCTGGTTAGTACCTGGATGGGAGACCGCCTGGGAACACCAGAAGCTGTAGGCTTGGGAGAAGGACCTGGCAACCCCCTCCCAAAAATCAATCTGCCATTGAAAACCCTATGAACAGCAGAGAAGCATTGACAATAGTGTTTCCCCTGTTGTACAGAGGGTCGCTATGAGTTGGATACCGACTCAACGGCACCTACCAACAACAACAAATGTATTTAAAGCCCTAGATTAGGAGTGGAATTAATAGCAGTTAACTTGAAGGAATTGCCAGACAGTTTCCTGAAGTGATTGCATGGTTTTAATTCTAACCAGCAGTTTACTTGCTCTGTATCCTCTCCATCTTCATTTTATGAATGAAATCTTTTTTTAACAGTACATAAGAAATTTATTTACTTATGGATTTTTGTTGGTAATTTTTAATGTACAACTTAATGGGTTTCATTATGACATTTCTGCATATACATTTCATTGTACATTGCTCATATAACTTCCCCCTTACCCTCTCATGACCCTCCTCCCATTTCCCACACTTCCACCTTTCTACTTGCATGTCTCCTTTCTACTTGTATGTCTTTTGGTGAGAATATCTATCTATCTATCTATCTATCTATCTATCTATCTATCTATGCATCTTGATTTTGATATAAGTCCAAACTTTTTTCTATAGTGATCTACCTTTTTACATTTTCAGCAGGATAAAATGAATGATCTAGTCTATTTACATTATTGTTAGCCTTTGGTATTATTACTTTTTAAAATTTTAGTTATTCTAGTATGCTTTATTTTTTCTATCTTCTCCTTTTTTTTCCAAGATACTCATAAAGTGGTGATGTTTACATTGAGATTATCCTATCCCCCATCATACCTCCTCATTGACCCTCATTCCCCTCCTGTCTTCTCCCATCATCGCTTCCCTCTGCTAGATCCCTCCGTCCTTCTTTCCACTTCTTAAATTTTCCCTTCTGTGCTAAGTTTAATTATTCAATTTTTAGGTTTCAATTTATGAGTAGGATATTTTCCTTCCTTTGGATTTGATTCAGCTTGCACATATGAGAGAGAACATATGGTATTTCTCTTTTGGGGCTTATGTCCGTTCACTTAAGATGCTGTTCGCCAGTTCCATACATTTTGCTGCAAATGACATTATGTCATCTTTTTAAATTACTGAGTAGTATTCCATTGTGTATATGTACCATATTTCTTTTATCCATTCTGTTGATGGTGTCTCTGTGGTATGATGTCTCATCTCCCTTTGGGTATATTTGCAGTAGTGATATAACTGGGTTATATGGCAGTTCTATCATTAGTTTTCTGAGGTATCTATCTCCATATTGATTTCCAAAGTGGTTGAACCAGTTTTAACCCCGCCAACATTATAAGAGGGTTCCCTTTTCTCCACAACTTTGCCAGCATTTGTTGTTGTTTGTTTTATTGATCTTGAACATTCTTACTAGAGTAAGGTAGAAACTCAGAGTTGCTTTGCAATTCCCTAATGGCTAGAGATATTGAGCATTTTTTCATGTGTTTCATGGTATTACAAACTTCTTCATATTAGAACTATTTAGTTCCTTTGCCCACTTGTGTATTGGATTATTTGTTGTCTTAGAGGTTGCTTTCTTGAGTTCTTTGTAAATTCTGTAAATTAGTTCTTTTTCCAATGGATGTGAAGATTTCCTTAACTCTCTTGGTTGTTTACTTTGTTGTACAGAACCTTTTTAATTTCATTCAATCTCATTTATCTATTCTTATTGCAATTTCCTGAGCAATTGGATTTTCATTAAGGAAATGCTTTCCTATGCCTATATGTTGGAGCATATTGACTATCTTTTTGTCTATTAATTTTAAAGTTTCTGGTTTTATGTTGAAGTCTTTTATCCATTTCAAATTAACTCTTGTGCATATTCAGAGGTACAGGTCTGTTTCATTTTTCTACAAGTGGAAATCCAAGTTTCTCAGCACCGTTTGTTGAAAAGGCTATCCTTTCTCCAATTTGCCTGCTTTGCTCCTTTGTTAAAGATCAGGTGGCTATTGATGCATTGGTATAATTCTGGATTCTCTATTCTGTTCTACTGGTCTTTAGGCTTATTTTTATGCCAGTACCAATCTAATTTTGCTACTACAGCTCTGTAGTATAGTTTAAAGTCATGGATTATGATTCTCCCTGCACAAGTTATGCAGCTTAAGAGTGTTTTTGACTATAAGAGTTCTTTTGTGTTCCATATGAATTTTTGGATTTTTTTTTTATTTCTGTGAAGTCTGTCATTGGAGTTTTAATGGAGATTGCATTAAATCTATAGATTGCTTTTGGTAGTATAGCCATTTTTACAATATTGATTCTCTCAATCCATGAGCAGGGGAGGTCCTTCACCTTTTAGTATCCTCTGCAATTTTCTTCTTTAATGTTTTGAAGTTTTTCTTGTAGAGATCTGCAGGATCTTTGGTTGGATTGATTCCTAGGTATTTAAGTTTTGATGGGCTATCATAAAAGGGATTGCAGCTGTAATTTCCTTCTCTTCCTGTTCACAGTTGGTGTAAAGGAAGGGTACTGATTTTTGCTTGTTAATTTTGTATCCTGCCACTTTGCTAAAGGAGTTAGGTCTAAAAGTTTTCTGTGGGAGATTTTGAGGTCCTTTGGATAAACTATTATGTCATTTGCAAATAAGAATAATTTGACCTCTTTGCCTATCTGTATTCCTTTGATTTTATTCTCTAGTCTGATTGCCTGGGCTAGGATGTCAATCACAATGTTAAAGTAGGAGAGAGTGGACATCCTTTTCTTATTCCTGATCATAGAGGAAATGGTTTCATTTTTTTCTCCATTTAATATGATGTTGGCTGTAGATCTAGCATAAATGGCCTCAATGATATTAAGGTATTTTCCTGTTATACCTATCTTCTCCAGGGTTTTTATCATGAAAAGCTGTTGTGGTTTGTCAAAGGCCTTCTAAGCATCGATTGAGATTATCATGTGATTTTTGTTTGTAAGCCTCTTGATATATTGAATCACATTAATATATTTTCATATATTGAACCAGCCTTGCATCTGTGGAATAAATCTCACTTGGTCATTGTGAACAATTTTCTTAATCTGTTGCTCAATTTGGTTTGCTAGAATTTTGTTAAGAATTTTTGCATATATGCTCATTAGGGAAAATGGTTTATAGTTCTCTATCTTAGATGTATCCTTGCCTGGTTTAGGTATCAAGGTAATTGTAGTTTCATAGAATGAATATGGGAGTGCTCCCTCCTTTTCTACTTTTTGAAATAACATGAGAAGAATTGGCATTAATTCCTCTGTGAAAGTTTGGTAGAATTCTGCTGTGAACCCATTAGGTCCTGGGCTCTTCTCTATTGGGATGCTTTTTAATGCCTTTTCTATTTCAGAGTATTTAATGGGTCTCTTTAGGTTGCTTATGCCCTCTGGGGTTAATTTTGGTAAATTATGTGTTAATAAATTTATCCATTTCTTCTATATTTTCATATTTTGGGGAATATAATTTCTCAAAATATTCCCTGATGATTTTCTGAATTTCATTGGAATTGGTGGTTATGATCCCTTTTTCATCTCTAATTTTCATGATTTTGGCTTTTACTTTTTTCCTTTTGATGAGATTCCCATGGGCAGTATCTATTTTATTAATCTTTTCAAAGAACCAGCTGTTAGTCTCATTAATTCTTCAGATTATCTTTTTAGATTCTAATTGAGATATCTCTGCCTTGATCTTGATAATTTCTGTCTGAGAGCTCCTTTTGGGATTGATTTATTGTTGGCTTTCTAGTGCCTCGAGAGGTGTCATTAAGTCATTTATTTGGCCCATCCCGAACTTATTGATGAAGACACTCAATGCTGTGAATTTCCCTCTTAGAACTGCCTTTGCTGTATCCCATATGTTTTGGTAGGATGTGTTGTCCTCATCATTTGATTGTCGGTTTTTAAAATTTCCGCTTTAATGTTTTCAACAACCCATTGATCATTCAGCAGTGTATCATTTAGTCTCCATGAATTTGTAAAATTTATGGTATTTTTGCTTTTGAGTTCCAATTTTATTCCATGTGGTCTGATAAGGCACAGGGGATAATTTCTACTTTTTTGTATTTATTGAAGGCATTTTTGTGTACTAAAATGTGGTCTATCTTAGAAAAAGTTCCATGTGGTTGTGAGAATATGTATTCCTCATCATATGGATGGAATGTTCTGTAATATCTCTGAGTTCCAGTTGGTCTAATGTGTAACTTAAGCTTGTCATTTTTCTGTTGATTTTTTTGTTTTGATGACCTTTCTCTTGGTGAAAGTAGGGTATTGAAATCTCCCATAATTACTGTGTCTAGTCCAATGTATTCATTTATCTCCCATAACGTTTGTTTTATGAAGCTAGGTGCCCCTGTGTTTGGAGAGTATATATTTAGTAGCATTATTTGTTCCTGCTTGATTCTTCCCTTTAATGATATGTAGTGTCCTTCTTTATCTCTTCTAATTAGTTTTGGATTGAAGGTTAATCTATCTGAAATTAGTATTTCAATTCCTGCTTCCCCCCCCCCTTGAGATATTGTTTTACAGACCTTCATTCTCAACCTATTACTGTCTTTGTGGGTTAGGTGACTCTCTTGATGGCACATGTTGAGGGTTTATGTTTTTTCATCCAGTAAGCCTGTCTATGTGCCTTAATTGGTAAGTTAAGACCATTTACATTGAGAGTAATTATTGAGAAGTGTTTATTGTTAGGCATCCAGTCAGTACTTGTTACTGGTTTTCGATTCATGTTTAACTTATTTCTTTCTTGCTTTATTCTCATGTTAATTGTTCATTTCTTTGATCTGCTTTGTGGGGTTGTCTTATTTCCCCTTTATGTGGTAGTTGATTGAGAATCCTCTGCAATGCTGGTTTGGAAGTTATGAATCATTTGAACATGGCAATATCATGGTATGTCTTATACTCCTCATCTATTTTAAAAGATAATTTTGCTTGGTAATGTATTCTTGGTTGGAAGTTGTTCTTTTTCAGAACATGGATTATATGTGTCCAGGCTTTTCTAGCTTTCAATGTTGATGCGGAGAAGTCTGTGTTTATTTTAATGGGTTTGCCTTTGAAAGTCAGTTGGGATTTTTCCTAGCTGCTTTAAAAACTGCTTCTCTGCTGTTCAAAGTAAACATTCGTACAATAATATGTCATGAGGAGGATCTGTTTTGGTCTACTCTGGGTAGGGTTCTGATATATTGTATAAATACCCAATTTCTGCATTAGGTTTGGGAAGTTTTTACTCAGTATTTCTTGGAATAAATGAATATCCTAATCCCCCTGTATTGCTTTCTGCTCCTTCAGGGACTCCCTGAATTCTTAGATTTCACTTTCTCATTTTTTCTGAAACCTCTTGGACATCTAGCTGCTATTGTTTCATCATTTTCTCCATCTTAGTTTGCATGTCAGTGGTATCTTGTATTCCTTCTTCTGTATAGGAGATCTTCTGTTTAGCCTCATCCAGTTTAGTTGCTGATGATTCTGTTAAAGTGTTTATTTCATTCATCTTGCCTTGGATCTCAAGGATTGCAGCTTGTTTTGTTCTAATAGTTTCTAGCTTTGAGGAGAATACAGATTCCAAATGAGATACCTTCTTCTTTAAGTTCTCAAGGGTGCTGGTGATGTTAGCTTTGCTATCTCTTAGCATATTTATAATCAAAATTCTGAATTTGGATTCTGACATCCCTAGAAATTGAGATTGTTTGATATTGTATGTTGAGAGGCTTTGTTGATCTGTGGGATCTTCGAATCCTGTGTGTCCTTTCATTTTTTTTTTTTTTTTTTTTTTTTTTTTTTTTTTTTTTTTTTTTTTTTTTTGCTGAGGCTTGCCAATTGCTTGATCTGGGAGTTAGGTTCCCCTTCCTTTGAGTGTGAAGATTCTCCCTCTGGCATTCCTTTGTGTTTGAGTGATGAGTTGCTGGCACTTTTCTCTCACTCCCCAACCCTGTAGTTTAGTCTCCATGCCAGATGTCTAGGTTCTGCTGCAGACTCTGTATTCAGCACTGTCCCCTTCAGTTCCTCTCTGTCCCCTGCCTACCCAGCCCCTGATTAGTACAGCTTACACTGTGTGTCTTAAGTTATCGAAACTTTGGGACTATTACTCTGTATCACCCACCCTACCTAACCACAGGTGACCCTTGTTCTGGACTGGTTCTCCTAGGTTCAGAAAGCCATCAGCTCATGTTGCTCTTCACCATGCATTGGACTTTCCATCCCTCAGTTTCCCTCTCTCCAGTTTGCAGTTCCAATGGGACTGGGGGCTAGGGTGGCAATCATCTCTACTTCCTTACTGGGGGATGAAGAGGGAGAGAGGATAGGGAGAAAAGAAATAAAAAGAAACAAAGGGGAAAATGAGGAAATGGAGTATACTGAGATTGAAAAATATTGAAGGGAAGATAAAAGTAGAAAAAAAGGGAAATAAGGAAAAGAAAGAGGGGACTATAATAGAGCCAGACAGCAATCAAAATGAAAGAAAGGAAGAACAAATATCTCACTTAAACACCCTCACATTCCTGCTTTTGTTTACTCCTTAGAGACCTTTCTGTAGAGACCTCAGACTTAACTGCCTTTCCTCCTACTAGGGGCACATAGGAACCCTCTGAGAGGTCCTCACCTCACTTCCCTTAGGTGAGAATTCTTGTCCAGTGTTCCTCAGTGTCTATTTCCTGCCTGCTGCTGCCTATTGGGGGCCCTGCCTATAGATCTGTTTTCATTCTTCTCTTGTGTAAAATTTCCTAGGTAATGATGACGGCTTTATTTTGAGATTTCTCAGTTCTGCTACAGGGAATGGGATTTTCTGTACTCACTCTCACATTGAAACCTGGCAGGTCTGGGGGAAGGGGTTTCTGTACAACAATCCTCTGGTGGGAGATGATGGCAGAAACTCCACACTGATCCCTTGGGCTGGCCCAGGTTTCAGGATAGGGTACTCTCTGGTGACCCGCCCTGTGGGGTGCTCTGCCTGTGCTGCATTAACAGAGAGGTTATATGTCCCTTGCTGCTCTACCAAGACTTCTGGCTCCCCTACGGACCTCGGACCCTGAGATCTCAGCTCAGAGAGTGCAATCCAAATGGCAACAGCAGATGATGGTGAACCAGATCCTGATGCCAGGCCCACTGCTGTCTCACGTGTCCCAAGCCCCACTGCGCTCGCTCGCTGATCCCCTGCTATATAGTTGGTGGGATGATATTGTACTACTTGCAATGAATCTGAAGCCTGCACTCCCTTGTGGGACTCATGCTGCCCTACTCTCCTGTTGCGAACTGTAAGGCTAGAATCTCTGCAGTGTGAGAATGGCAGCTGCACTGGCCGTACCTGCCACACTCGGATTCTGGGCACCCTCTGTGTGTCCTGAGCCACTGCTGTGCTCACTCACCCAATTCCACGCTGCAGTGGTTGGGGTGATATCATGTATCCCCCAGAGGGTCTGAGGCCTGCACTCCCTTGTGGGACTTGCACCACACCACTCTCCTGTTGTAAGGTACACGGCCAGGACCTATAGGTGTGGGGGGGATAGTGGTGCGCAACCAGCACCACAGCTGGTGTCCAAGACTCACCCACTAGCTGCTCTCTGTAGGAAGTGCTACCTGTGTCTTATGGGCAGGATGTTGGCAGGTTGCCAGGGCTGCACTCCTCTGGTGATCTGAGCCCCAGACACCCACATGAAATTTCACCCTGGGCTGTATGTTCTCTGTGCTCTGTGATCCAGGCAATGGGGGATCATCTGTGGTGGTTTCTCTAGTTCTTGTCCACTTTTTGATTTTGATCTGCTTGACCTCTGGATTTTCTCCACTTTCTCTGTAATCCACATGGTGGTGGAGGAATTGCTGGTGGGTTTCCTGGCAGCCCAGTTCTGTGTAGCAGATAATTTTCTCTTCCTGCTGGAACAAGTCTCCATATTTCTGGTGGTGAACTCTTACTAACCTATTGCACTGATTCCTTCTCCCTTTTTAAATTTTTCTGCAGTTGGTGATATTTACCTAAACTTGTGGATTTCTTTTATATACCCTTAGCTCTTACCTAACTTATTACTCTGTCTGACTGATCAATATGAGTTCTAAGCCATTGTTTAAGCTCTCCTATTTCTCTGTGTCTCAAGGTGGGTTTTATATGTCTGCCATCTTGACCAGGAATTCAAAATCTTTTTTTATTTAAAGCATTCTAGTGGATATATAGTAGTACCTCTGTTCTAATTTTAATTTACATTTTGCTGATTACCAGTGGTGTTAAGAACTTTCTTAATGTGCTTACTTGTAATTTGTGTATTATATTTGGTGAATTTTCTATTCAAACCTTTATCCCATTTAAAAAAAATTGTTTGTGTACCTTATATTACCAAATAGTTCTGTATATACATTGTAAGTGCAAACTCTTTTGTGAGATATATATGTATTATGAATACTTCCTATTATATACATATTTTTACTAGTATCTTTTGATGAACAAATATTAATTTTGTTGTAGCACGTTGTATCTTTTTTTTTTTTGTCTTTTA
Source organism: Pedetes capensis (assembly GCA_007922755.1). NCBI lineage: Eukaryota > Metazoa > Chordata > Mammalia > Rodentia > Pedetidae > Pedetes > Pedetes capensis. Next base: position 3,055 of record VMDO01040916.1, on the reverse strand, counting down.
TGGTTCATGCTATTTGGGATCTCTCTAAGATATACTTGCTTTCCCATGATCATAAATAGAATCTCTTTTTTTTTCTGCTAGTAGATTTAATATCTTAGCTCTTTTCTTAAGGTCTGTGGCTGTCTTCAGTTGTGTATGGTATGACATAGAGATTGAGTTCTTTTGGTTGTTTTTGTCTTACTATGTTTCTCATAAGGAAGTACAGTAGTTCTAGTACTATTTCTTGATGCTATCAGTCATTGAAAATCCTATGAAGGTTGCTGTGAGTCAGACTTGACTTGATGGCACCTAACAACAACAACAATCATTTTAATTCCATAGTTTGGCTGAATGGTAACTTCCAACAACTAAGATACCTTTTCTAGAACATGACTTTTTGGATTCACACAAATAACTATTAGATAATTACTTTTCTTATGCATTTTCATATCAATGTTTGTAAGTGATTAGGATCCTACAAATCCTCTTTTCACGTATTCAAGTTTTTAGATACTTTTTACGAATTTATATGAAATTAGTTTGGCAAAGTTAAGGTGAAGCAGTCACTATGATCTTCAAAAATTTAGAAACACTACTGTTTAGATCTTTAGTTTTATCAAAGAATTTGTTCCTTGTTATAATAAGTTATTTAAATGCAATTAGCCCTGTGTCCAAGGGTTCCATATCTGAGGTTTATAAATCCATAGACTCAACCAACTGCACAATAAAAATATTTACAAAAGGAATTGTGCCTATACTGAAAACTTACGGGCTTTTTCATCATTTTTTAAACAATAGAACATAACTGTTTATAATGTATTTACATTGTTTTAGGTATTATAAGTAATCTAGAGATAATTTGAAGATATGGAGGATATGCATAAGTTATATGCAAAAACTATGCCATTTTATAAAAGGGACTTGAGTATCCAGGGATTTTGTAATCTGAAGGGGATTCTGGAACCAATTCTTCATGGTTACTGAGGGACAACTATATTATATATACTTACTATAATGTTATCAATTAATATTCATAAGTAAAGTCAATTGGTTAAGATAATTAACACTACTAAATTTAATTCTAATTTTATATTATAATAATATGCACTGTCTACTCACATTAATAGCTTTTCTTTTTTTTTTTCATTTCCCTATATGTGGAGAATTATTTCTGGAGCCCTGAATCACATATGATGCCTCATAGATAAGGTCTAGTGATCACTTATTGGAGGTGTCTCTGGCGTGCATTATTAAAATATAGGTTCTATAAGTGGAGATGTATTAAAAGGACATTTAAAGAAAATTGCAGAGCATGAGTAAATTCATGAAAATATGAGTGAGCATGTCAGTACCATGAAACTAAAAGCTGAATTTGATAGTGCTCTGGAACATGAGCAGGGAACAAATTACAAACTCAGATTAATAATATTCATACTACAGATTTTTCCTTTTTCCAGGAAATATATCATTATTTGGATAACTCAAGTATGTTACATGAACAGTTTTGAATTTTGAATACTTTAGAAACAGTGAATGTATCATAAGTTCAGAAACCTGTGTCTTCTTTGTTCACTATTATAGCCCCATCATCTAGCATGAAGTTGTATATTTGTAATTGGCTCTCAATTTTTTACCCAACCATATCAAATGTATTTTCTACGTAATTAAATTTTTATGTTTAAGTAAGAATTTTCTTAGGTAAGATTCTTTCTTTTAGCCTTAAAAACTGAGATAAGTAGTTACAGTGGTCATAGGTTGAATCTTTTAATAACCTATGTTTTGATATGTATTTAAATGTCACAGTCTGGATTTAATGCTTATTCTGGAAGTAGAGGCATATGTGAAAGGTTTTAAGTTGCTTATTTCTTGTTCTTTCTGGATTTTATGAAAAAGGTATAAGTGAGCAAAATATAACTTGGTTGTAATGTGATTAAATGTACTACTACCTTCGTTTTTAAAGGTCACATATTATGCATTAAAATGTTGCAATTTTGCTGTTTAATACAGACTAGGAAAGCATACTAAAAACAAAAATACTATCTAATCATAAAACTTCTAGAGTATAAAGTTTTAATTAAGAAAAAATCAACTATGAATTATCTTAATATGAAATTTAGGTATTAAATAAAATTGGAATTCTTTCTCCCTTGAATATGTGTTATCACGTTTCAAGAATGTAAAAAAGTTCTCTAATGATTTAATCCAAAATAATTCCTACATCAAAATTCATAAATAATAAATACTACCTTATTAATCCATATTTTAGTTTAGCTGGGTCTCAGAGCAAGTCAGTTCCTCAGGGAATGCAGTGTTCTTTGTAAAAGAAGGTGATGAGACACAATCTCTAAGGAATTAAATTGTGAAAACAATCTTGGTATTGTACATGCTAATATAAATCTGTTATTCCCTTTCCGCATCTATCACAACACATTTTAAATTGTGGCTGATCTTGTATGCAAATAGCTGTCTTATTAGAAATTGCGGCTGTATGTGCTAATGTCTCCCTGGATTTCTTGGGAGTTTGCTATCTAACCATCAAAGCAATAGAAGTGAATGATGATTAGTGCAAAGCTTTGAAGAACAAAGAAAAGTCAGAACATTTTAGAGGTTCTAGATGTCTGAAGCATTGACAGTTTGCCCTGTTCAGATGAATGGCATCTCTTTAGATAATTTAAAATAGCCTCAATGTGCTTATTAGTAAAGTAAAATATTTTTTGCTATCTTGAGTTTATTGCAGCTACCAAAATGTATATCATTTTTGTATTGTGTATTCTATAGGTATTTTTGTTTCATCATTTGATAACATTTTTGCTTAAATAATAGAATATAATTATTTCAAAGACAAGAATAAAGTTGAAGTTTTGAAATTTTGATTTTGTATTAGCAATCATTTAAACAATTAGCGACAGAAATAAAAAAAACAGTCATATGTCTCTTTGGTTGAAATTCTTCTAAAGTTTTTGTATTCAGAGATTGTTGTACATGTAATATGTATCTGTTTGTAGAGTATAGGTCTTTATAAAAATTTAGAGTCTTTAGCTTTTTTGTTATAATTTTTGTTTTGTAAAGCACATTT
>VMDO01040915.1:0-11609 GCA_007922755.1 Pedetes capensis | reverse complement strand
CCTCCTCCTCTTTTCTTTTTCTTTCTTTCTCTCTCTCTTTTTTTTTTTTTTTTTTTTGCAGTACTGAAGGTTGAACCTATGGCCTCATGCTTGCATGTGTTGCAAATGCTGTACTACTGAGCTGCACCTTCAACTCTTTTTTTTTTTTTAACTTTTTTTGGGACAGGGTCTCAATAAATTATGCAGACTGGTCTCAAACTTGCGACCCTCCTGCCTCCGCCTCCAGAGCCACTGGGATTATAGGCATTCGCCACTGAACCTTGCTTATTCACAGAGTATTCAATGGCTGATTGTTTTGGGAGTGGCTGCCAAGTCTCTCTCTCTCTCTCTCTCTCTCTCTCTCTCTCTCTCTCTCTCTCTTTTTGTGCCATGCTGGGGATTGAACCCAGGGCCTCAGAAAGCACAGAGCAGCATTCCACCAACTGAACTAAACCCCAGCCCCTGAATGTCATATAGTTGGAGTTATATAATACTTAGCCTTTCAGACTGGCTTCTTTTCACTTAGCAACACACATTTGAGATTCCTTCTTATCTTTCTGAAGTTTGATAGCTCATTTATTTTTCAGAATTAACATTCCATATATGCCTAGTTTATTCATTCACCTATTGAAAGATATCTTAGTTGCTTCCAGTTTGGAGCCATTATGAATACAGTTGCTATAAATATTCTCCTGCAAATTTTTGTAAGTTTTCAGCTCACTTGGGTAAATACTGAGAAGTGCAATTGCTAGATCAAGTGACAAGTCTCTATCTAGCTTTGTAAGAAATCGCTAAATCATTTCTCAAGGAGGTTGTACCATTTTACATTCTTATCATTAGTGAATAAAAATTCTTGATGCTTTTCACCAGCATTTGTTGTCAGTGTTTTAGATGTTAGCCATTTTAATAGGCACATAGAGATGTTTCATTGTTATTTTAATAATGACATATAATGTTGAGCATCTTTTCTCATGCTTATTTGTCATCTGCATATCTCCTTTGGTGAGGTGGTTGTTCAGATCTTTTCCCCAGTTTTAAATTGAGTTATTTAGGGGATGGAGATATAGCTCAGAGGTAGAACACTTGCCTTGCATGGTAAAAGCCCTAGGTTTGATCCCCAGCACCTCTAAATAAATAACTAAATAAATAGGATTTTCTGTTTAATTTTTTGTATATTTTGTATATCTTTTCTCAGATATATTTTTAAAAATATTTTCTTCTAGTCTGTAGCTTGCCTTTTCATTCTCTTAATAGTGTCTTTTGGAGAACATTTTTTAATTTTAATGAAGTCCAATTTGTCAGTTTTTTCTTTCGTGGATCATGCTTTTGGTAATGTATCTGAAAAGTCACTGCCAAGCTCAATATCATCTAAATTTTCTACTATGTTATCTTCTAAAAGGTTTATAACTTTATATTTTATATTTAGGGTTATGCTCTATTTTGAAGTGATTTTTGTGAAAGGTATAAGGATAATGTATATATTCTCTTTCTTTCTTTTTTCTTTCTTTTCTTTTTCTCTCTCTCCCTCTCTCCTTCCTTCCTTCTTTTCTTGTTTTCTTTTCTTTCTTCTTTCTTTCCTCCCTTCCTTTCCTTCTTCCTTCTTTCTTTCCTTCCTTCCTCCCTCCCCCTCCCTCCCTCCCTCCCTTTCTTTCCTTCCTTCCTTCCTTCCTTCCTTTCTTTCTTTCTTTCTTTCTTTCTTTCTTTCTTTCTTTCTTTCTTTCTTTCTTTCTTCTTTTTGTAATGTACTAGGAGTTGAACCCAGACCTTCATTCATGCTAGGCAAATAAGTGCTTTACAACTGAGCTGCAACCCCAGCCTCCCATTCTGCACCTCCCACACATATTTTTTTCTTTTTCCTAAATTGTGCAGGCTGCCTTTGGCCTCAAACTCATGTTGTTCTTGCCTCAGCCTCCCAAGTTGCTGGATTTAAAGGCATGTGCCACCACATTGTCTTGATTTTCAAATCTTGAATCAGAATAGCATACTTGCATACTTGGAATAAATACCACTTGGTCATGGTGTATACCTCTTTTTGTATATCTTTTGGATTTGATTTGCTAATATTTTCTTGAGAATATAGATATTGGTCTGTAGTTTTCCTTTCTTATGGACATTTTTGTCAAATAGTTTTCAATATTGCCTATAATGGCATCCAGAAAGATCTCCAATTACAGTATAACTATTGATAGAATTATTTCCATTTCATAATCCACAAATTATTGAAGTTGAATTAGATAAAGGAAACTATTTCTCAAACCCTTGATTACAGAGAAGGTTTCACCTCAATATTATTAAGATTGAGAAATTTGATTTTATTAAGACATAACCATTTTTATGAATGTAATTTGCCATGCCTAAGATCGTTGATTTGATGTAGGCTTTCTTTTGTGCCCATTAAAAGCTTGAGTAAATGTTTGAGGAAAAAAGAGACTATAAAGACAAACTTGCAATTTATAGTTCAATATCAAGATTAGGAGGCTGAAATGAATGATGTTTTTACTCCTTACCAATTGGTATTTGAAAAGTTATTTACATAATGAAGACGATAAGAGATCCAGTGAATCTAAGACGTGGCTGAATCCAGGGCCTCACACATGCTAGGCAAATATTCTACCATTGAACTGCACCTTCAGCTCCCTTTTTGTCATTATTATTATTATTATTATTATTATTATTATTGTCATCATCATTATTAAATGTTAGTGGAGTACAGAGTAGTGAGGCTTTTGCTATTTCTACCGAGCACCTGTTACATCAGTTTTGGTTGCACTCATATCACCTTAGGTAATTTAAGAAACCCTTTGAGTAATAAGTGGTAAAATCATACACAATCATGGGTTATATTCCCTTTTTTCCCATGTAAAAAAATTTTTTTTTCCTGAGACATCTCACTAAGTTACATAGGCTACCTCTGGCTTTGAACTTGAGATTCTCCTGCCTCTTAAGTTGCTGTGACTACAGGCATACACTATGGCACCCAGTGTAAAGATGCAGCTCCACTAAGAGGGATCGAAAATGTTCAATAGAGTATGATTAGTACCATATTGTTGCAATTATGTTTGATCTGTCTTGAAGGATAGGTGCATTGTCCCATGTGCAAATGATATACCAAGGTGTCATGGAAACTGAAGGCAATGACTGGACTCAGGCAATGACATATTTATGCTGGTGATTCATTTTGTTATTTATATCCATGATCTTACCAGTATTTCTGGAGGCCAATGTTAATATCATTTAATAGTTGTATGAATAAGAGCCTGGTATAGTGATCCCAATTCCCAAACTGTCCCACTGCTAGATCTAATGTGCTCATACACAGTACCAAAATTCCACAGGCTGACTGCATTCTACTCAGCCCATAATAAGAATAGTAAGATTTATAAAGTGCTGCAGCATGCCAGGTGCTATTCTAATGTATTACAGGCATTAACTCATTAAAGTATTATAACAGTCCTGTGAGTCAGATACTGTGATTATCTCCTACTTTACACATGAGGAACGTGAGGCAGAGAGACGTTACATAATGTATACAAGGTCACTCAGATAACAATTAGTGGAGCCAACATTTAAACTCAGGTAATATGAATTTTGAACTTTCTTTTAAGTACTATGCTATTCTGACTTCCAATTAAAGAAGAAACAAAATCAAATATCTTAATTCTTTTTAAATATGCTCCCCATTTTACCTATTGGAATGTTGTATATACTTTAGAAAAATATAAAAAGAAAGTAATTTTATTTATATCCTTTTTTTGTAGTTGTTAGGTGCCGTTGAGTCATGTCTGGCTCACAGTGACACTCAGGATTTTCAAAGGCTGATCTTTCAGGATTGTTTCAGGAGTGGATTGCCACATTCTTCTCCCATTTTTGTTGTGCTGGAGATTGAACTCAGGGCCTCAGAGACCACAGAGCAGAACTCTACCAACTGACATAAACCTCAGCCCTTTATCCTTTTGTTGTTGTATGCCATCAAGTCCTGTCTGATTCATAGCGACCTTTATAGGGTTTTCAATGGCTGATTGTTTTGGGATTGCCTTGGGAATGGATTGCCACATCCTTCTCCCATGTCCCTTTGTAGTAGTCTTCATATTATTAGTAATGGGTTTAGTGTTTTTTATTTGGACTGAGGTTTAGCTCAGTTGGTAGAGTCCCTCTTTGCACTCTTTGAGGCCCTAGATTTGATCCCTAGCACTGCAAAACTAAGTAAAGAACCTGGCAACCCAGTCCCAAAACAATCTGCCATTGAAAACCCCATGAATAGCAGAGAAGCACTAACACAGTGCCTGGCGTGGTACAGTGTCAGGGAGTGCTTCATTCTGTTGTACCTAGGGTCTCTATGAGTTGGACCTGACTTGATAGCATGTAACAACAACAACAACAACAATTAATTATTTAAACTCCCAAAGGGGACTTATAAAATGACCTAATTGGAAAATCTGGGAATGCCTCTGATGTCAGGCTCAGCTGAAGCCTAAGACTAGGATTTGATACCTGGCTCTATTTCTACATCTCTCAGATGTATTATCCCTATAGAGTGGACCCAGTGGTATCCTGTGATCATATCTCAGCATTTTAAAAATTCCAATGCTTGTCTTCTATTAAAACAGATGAATTTTAAATCAGAGCTCAAGAAACAACTTTATGATTTCACTGAGACATCTTTAACTTAAAAATCTTCTGAATGGGCCTCTTATTATTGTTGTTAAGTGCCACCAAGTCATATCTGACTCATAGTGACCCTATGTACAACAGAATGAAACACTCTGATTCTGTGCCAGGTACACAATCTTATTTATGTTTCAGCCTATTGTTGCAGACACTGTGTCCATCCTTCTAGTTGAGGGTTTTCCTGTTAATCATTGACCTGCCACTCTCCCAAACATATGTCCTTCTCCAGGGATTTGTCCCTCCTCACAATATGTCCAAAATATGTAAAATGCAGTCTAGCCACCCTTGCTTCCCAGGAACACTCTGCTTACACTTCTTCTAGTACAGTTCTGTTAGTTCTTTTGGCAGTCCATGGTATATTCAATATTCATCTCCAGCAGCATAATTTAAAAGCATAAATTCTTCTCCTGTCTCCCTTAATCAATGTGTAGCTTTCCCAACCATATGATGTGACTGAAAATAGTATGGCATGAGTCAGGTTCACCTTTGACTTTGATATGATATCTTTACTTTTCAAAACTTTAAAGAGGTCTTTTGCAACAGGTCTTCCCAATGCAATGTGTCTTTTGATTTCTTGACTGCTTCTTCCATAGGTGTTGATTGTAGAACCAAGTAACGCAAAATCATGGGCAACCTCAATCTTTTCTCCATTTATCATGAAGGTGCTTACTATACTGATCCTGTTATAAGGATTTTTGTTTTGTTGATGTTGAGATACAATCCATTCTGAAAGCTGTGTTCTTTGATCTTCATCAGTAAATATTTAAAATCCTCTTCACTGTCAGCAAGCAGAGTTGTGTCATCTGTATCACACAGGTTGTTAATGAGTCTTCTTCCAATCATGATGCCATGTTCTTCTGCATAAAATCCAGGTTCTCAAATTATTTGCTCAGAATAGAGATTAAAGAGGTATGGTAAAAAGATATAGCCCGATGTACACCTTTCTTGACTTTAAACCAGGCAATATTTCCTTGTTTTGTTTAAATGACTGCCTCCTTGTCCATGCACAAATTCCTCATGAGCACAATTAAGTGTTCTGGGATTCTCATTCTTTGCAATGTTATGCATAATTTGTTATGATACACACAGTCAAATGCCTTTGCATCATTGATAAAACATAGATGAACATCTTCGTGGTATTCTCTGTTTTCAGCTAATATCCATCTGACATTAGCAATGATGTCTCTGGTTTCTGAATCCAGCCTTGATACTCTGGGGGTTCCTTGTCTATATACTGTTGCTGTCACTTTTGAATGATCTTTAGCAAAATTTTGCTTGCACGTGATGCTAATAAGATCATTCAATAGTTTCCACATTCACTTAGATCCTCTTTCTTGGGAATAGGCACAACTATGGATCTCTTCCAGTCAAGTGGCCAGAATGTAAATTATCTTGCTGACATTATCCACACCTCATACTAATTCATATTTGATGTGAAGTTAACCTAAAACATCTAGAGATGCTTATGCTGATTTGGCATCCTCAATACACTGCCCCCATCACCCCTATATGTTCTGATTGATTGCATTCAGATCTGGACACTGAGATAGAAGAGGAAAGAAAATTCCTCCTCACAGCGTTAAAAGGTGAAATAAATATGTGTAAAGTCACTAGACTGAGTGAGGACTTGATGAATCTCAATTAACTCAGGCAAGTTTCTCTTCTTTGTAGTTCTTGATGTCAGTACTACTCTCAATTCCTTGCTGACAATGTCATGAAGGTTATGGCTAGATTTCCAGGTACTAGGATGTCACTACTCTCTGAAGTTATAGGGTACTCTGTCTCATCTTCAAGAGTATACATGGCACCTTGGCTCTGACCCAACCATCTAGGTGTTCTTTGTCTTCCCTAGGTTTATGAATGTTCTAGGAAAGAGGAGAGAAATGTCCTCATGGGGTCGATGAGTGATTTGTGCAGATTGAAGGCATAGTTAAGCTCAGGATCCTCCCCTATTCCATGGTCATTTTCCCACACATAAGGAACTAGGATCTGGCAATGCAGCTGGCTTTTACAAATTGTCCACATTCAGCAGGAATACAGGTGGATGTTCAATCCAGCATAGCACCTGTACATGAGAATAATGCTTTTTATAGTGGTCCTTTCCCTGATCCTTTCCTGAAATATATGGATGGGGAGACTATGTTCTAAAGAGGGCATTTGAAACTTAGGCATTTGAAAGTCCATAGTGAGGGAATGTTCTTGGTTGGTTCATCCTCCTTTCTTGTAGTCTCTTCTGGGTTTCCACCCCTGTCTAGTTCTCTCAGAAAAGCCCCCTAATGTCCCTTTTGTTCAACAGTGTGGCTTAGTGTCCACAAGTGCAGATCTCCAAGACATTAGCAAGATGAAAATATATTTATCTAGCAGAATTTTTTTAAAAAGGCTTTACCAACATAAGTACTATTAGAAGAGAGCATTTCTGTTTTGCAGTTGTTCTCCCCTTAAGAGTGAGACAGCCTCACTCTAGGTGAGTTTAGAGGCACATGCCTCTAGACTAGGTGAGTATCTAGAGTCTAGGAGGCTGACAGAGGAGGATCATGAGTTTGAGGCCAGAGGCAGCTCCATAACTCAGAAAGGCCCAGTGTCAAAATAAAATACAAAAACAGGTTTGGGTGCAGTTCAGTGGTAGAGTCCTTGCTATATGTGCAAGGCCTTAGAAACTTGCACATATAGCAGCATACAGTGTTTAATTGCATGATTGTTTTCAGCAATACTGTGGTCATGACCCGGATTTTCTTATAATGCATAATGAATCTTTTCTGATGTCTGGTTAATTATAGCAATTTGATGAATCACTGCTTAAGATAATGAAATTGAAGTGATTTTAGTACTCACATTTAACTTTAATATTGTGAAGTAAGTGGTTCTAAGTGATATGTGCAAGTACTGAGAAAAAAAGAAAAATGAGTGAGGAAACTGCCCTCAAAATCAGTAGAAGTAAAAGCAACTGACTTTCTGTTCTAAACACGAGTTGAACTTTTTATATCTTGCTCTTTTCTTCTAAGAGCATGCATGGAGCTATGCTTTATAGCCATGCCATCTGTGTAGCTTGAGATGGCTACCACTTCCTTATCTTCTTCCCTTTTCAGGATCAAACAGACATGGAAATATTTGTGTCATCCTCCTGGTCATTCTTGCCTTATCACCGTTCAAAGGGAACCTCTGTAAGATGGAGATGTTCCATAGTTATGGTTACAAACAGTTGGTATGTAGCTAGTGTCACTGCCAAACTGAATTTATGTTTTTCTTAAGTCTAATAAATTTAAATTTACATTTACATAGCCATATGTGGTTATTGTCGTTGTTAGGTGCCAAGTTAGGTCTGACTCATAGCAACCCCATATACAACAGAACAAAACACTACCCGATTGTTTCTGGATTGTTTCTGGACTGGATTCTCCCTAGCCTTCAGCACCTGGTATTCCTAAGAGGTCTCCCATCCAAGGACTAACCAGGCTGACCCTACTTAGCTTCTGATATTAGACAGGATCGGATGCCAGGGTGCGATTGCTGCAGACGTATGTGGTTAGTGGCTATATTATTATAAACATAGGCTTGCAACTTAATAGCATATAGTAAGGATTCAAAAATGTTAATACACTTAACATTTAAAAAAACTATATTCCACAGTAAAATGATCAGTAAAAGATGCATATATAAGGATGTTTATCATGACATTTCATTCTAAATAAAGTGGAAAGTGTCAAATAAATTAGGGTACATGGCCATTAGAAATTTGATTTAAAAGAAAATTTAAAGACAGAGTTAATTCTTACATTTTTAGGTAAACAGAGAAGGATTCAGACTTCATGAAGCTATCTCAAATTCATATATACATACATATATATATACATATATACACACACACATACACACACACACACACACACACACACACACACACAAGGTAATTAAAGAAAATAGGGGCTGGGGTTTAGCTCAGTTGGTATAGTGCTGTTCTGTGCTCTTCTGAGGCCCTGGAGTTGATCCCCAGCACCACAAAAATGGGAGAAGTACCTGGCAGCCCACTCATGAAACAATCCCAAAACAATCAGCCATCAAAAACCCTATGAATAGCAGAGAAGCACTGACAATAGTGCCTGCATGGCACAGTGTTGGGGAGTGTTTCATTCTGTTGTATACAGGGTTGCTTTTCATCAGGTTATCCTGCTACCTACCTCATGACTCTCTATGGAAACTTGCAATACAAGCAAACTGTCTAAACAAGCCATCCAGAAAAAGGAAAAGGCTTCTTCAGGTGTATGTTATCAGAAGCTACTCCTAGTTGCTACCTAAAAAGGATACTACAATCAATACTATTTTAGAAATAAGTAATACTTTTGACTTTTAGAGTATTGCAGTGTGTGTTGATATTTTCAGGCCCTGAGAAGACTTGTCAAGGTTTTTAACTCAGACTTTCCCAAATGGCAACTACAAGATTTTAAAAAGCAATAATCATAAGTCCACTAAGGAACTAAGGTTTGTTGGACTTGGTAGCAGTCCTGACTTAAGGTTTCTTTTATCTTCTAAGCAAACATCTATACATTTTCTGGAGTGTTCTTTTTAACAGGAAGAGGCATGTAATGGATGGCGCTGTCTGGCAGATATTTGGAAATTTTTTATTAGTATTTTAGTTTTGCACATTTATGGGGTACATAGGGATAATTCAGTTCCAATATACAGTGTGCAATTATTAAAATTGGATTGTTAACCTTTTCATTTCCTTAAAGAATATACAAGAACTTTTCCATTAGCATGTACCCATAATCATGAGGAATACTATGATTTTTAAAAATTGCATACAGTATAGTGGGATTTATTATGGGATTGTCTTAGAGTTACACCTTGTATTTTGTACCTTTTCTCTCCCTCTATTTGAGAATATTTCTAAGGAAATTGGCCCAAGATCAACATGGTGGAAATGATACTAGAAGCTGAGAGATTGTGAAGTGGCATAAAATGCAGAATCATGAAATAGCAAAGCTACAGAGGATGTGTTGTTTAGAAATTCAGGTCAAGCCCTTATAAAGTTTCAGGAAAATAGTAACCTTACAAAGCTTTTAGAAAAAACACACAGTTATCATTATAAGAAGATGAAATAATACACTCAGTTTATGTTATTTGTCTTGGTTTTACCCCACCAAAGTCCTAACTAAAATTTTCCTTAGTTATTTTTTTCATGTTCTCCCAGTATTTTAAAATTTGTTAGAGTAATACTTTTGGATGACTAAGTCTTCTCAAGTCACTGAAAAATATCTTAAGCAGTGTACAGTGTTTAATTGCATGATTGTTTTCAACAATACTGTGGTCATGACCTGGAATTTCATATCATGCATAATAAATCTTTTCTGATGTCTGGTTAATTATGCAATTTGATGAATCACTGTTTAAGATAATGAAACTGAAGTGATTTTAATACTCACATTTAATTTTAATATTGTGAAGTAAGTGGTTCTAAGTGATTAAATGATAAAAAGACATATTCCAGGGATGGTCCTTCCTGTTCTAATCCCACTTGTTTTGTAGTTGGGATCATCTTGATGGAGGTTTTTAAAATTATCATCAAATCAGAATTTCCAGGCAGTGACAGATTGCCATTGAATGATGCACATATCAAAATTTTAGTCAATGGCTCAAACATACTGCCCCTCAAAGGAAAATATAAAAGGCCAGAATGGGGAGAACAGGGACTCCACAGCCTGTTACAAAATGTATTCTGAGGGTAAGCACCAGGGCCAACCTGGGACCCTTTGGTGTGGAGACAAGTTATGCGACACACAGAGAGGACTCCCAGGGACTGATGAGTAATTTGCCTCTGCTGGGAGTGGAAAGAGGACTAGAGACGGCCAGGGACAGAAATGTTCGGGAATCTGCTTTCTTTTACTTTCCACCACCCACTGAGATTGTACAATGTACATCTCTTATTTTCCTGTACTACAGTAACAACAACAAAAAAATTAACTAAGGTTTACTTTTTAATTAAATGTAGTACCACTTAGGAAGATGTATGCTAATCTGAGGCCAAATCTGCCACCCTCAGCTTTACAAGATGCTGGCCCCAGCAGAGCCTGTAAAGCTCTCGATAAGAGAGGCGAGGAGCAAGGTGCAGGTCCCTCAGCGATAACCTCCTGACTCCAACATTATAGGTCTTTCTGCTGGAATTGAGTTCTACATCTTACTCGATGGGTTATTGTCACAGATGAGTAATGAACGCACCCTGCCGGAGTCCCAGGGTGCAGGAGGCGGTGGGTTAGGCCATGAGGAGGCCCAGCTGCAGGCCCGGGGCGGGCAGATAAAGGGAAGCCAGTTAAAGGCACAGGGACACTTGTGACTGCTCCAGATCAGCTGCCGGGAGGAGCCAGGGGTTGGGCCTGCTGGCTGGGGCAGGGAGCTTGGGCATTAATCACAATGTTCCCTGGGCTAATGGGCAGCACAAGGGAAGCAGCCTTAGCCAGCAGAACAAAGGCGGAGCATGATGAAGAGGGTACCAGTTGGGACTTGAGAGGGTTGGTTTTCAGGAGGAGAAGTAAACCAAATGACAGTTACCAAGAATACAAACTGCAGGCAGAAGCATGATGAGGTAGCATGCTTAGCACATCTCATGTAGTCTTGTTTCTAGTCCCTTTAGCGTTCCTTTGCAAAGTGGACCTGGATTTGTTCTATTTGGATGCCTGATTTCGTTGCAGCCTCCTAAGGAGCTCAGTTCAGGGTGAAGGTTGTCTTTTCTAAGTTCCAGACTTGATAGGAGTTCGGGTACGTTTCTGGTTATAATTTTAAAACTATTGTTTTAGGTAACTCCAAGATATGATGGGATATAATAATGATTTAAAAATCCTTGTAGGCAGTGCATTTCAATTGCATTAATTATCAAATAGATTTTTATTAAAAATAAAAAAAATTGACCAGTCTATCTGTACTGATTTCTGATGCTTCACTTGATTGTTTCTTCCTGAGGTTTCTGAGAT
>VMDO01040914.1:0-11583 GCA_007922755.1 Pedetes capensis | reverse complement strand
CTCCTTTTGAGTAAAAAAAGACATATCATGTATTCATCATCTCTCCAGAATACTTAGCTGAATTATCACCTCTAAATAGCATTGATACACAATTTAAGAGTTTCAGTTAGGATTGACCCATTACCTAGCACAGAGTAACAATTTTAAACTTGATTTTTGAATGAGAATCTTCCATGTCACTAATTTCTTTATTGTTCTTAGTTCATTATGTCAGACAAATCACTTAAAAAATGAGTGTAGAATTTACTTTTCTGTATATGTGCAAACCATATTTCAACAACATGATCCCAAGATTATTTCCCCAATAAAATACTATCCTGATATACTAGTAGAAGCATGTGAACCATGACACTCATGAGATAAATATGGCATATTTACACCCTTTCCCATAATTTTCTGCCTGCAGCCAAACCACTGTGGTTTCTGAGCCCATCCATTCTCAGAAGCTTAGCAGGGTTGGGACTGGTTAGTACTTGGATGGGAGACCACTTGGGAACATCAGGTGCTATAGGCTTGGGAGAAGGACCTAGCAACTCACTCCCCCAAAACAATCAGCCATTGAAACCTCTATGAATAGCAAAGAAGCATGACCATAGTGTTTTGTCTGCTGTCCATAGGGTAACTATGAGTCACACACCAACTTGACAGCGCCTACCAACAAAAACAAACAGGCAAGCATTTCCTTATTTGGCCCCGTATGAATGGGAAGCTTTGGGGCTCTCTTCTCAAATCAATGTTGCTCAAATATGTTTAAAATTTATATCCCAAGACTGGTGGTTTGTATCTTGCTGATCCCAGGGATATCCTAAGGCGTCCTTTCTCTCATCATGCTGAAAAGAACTTTTGTTGTTGTTGTTGTTGGTGGTGGTGGTGGTGGTGGTTCTTTTTACAGGTGCTGATATAGTCAACAATCACATCTTTATTAGCCCCAATATTACACTTCTCTTCTAGACAAACTTCAAGATTTTCATATCCTTCTACTCTGCATTTTAATCCTAATTATTAATAAAAATCTGGCTAAAATCAACCAGAAAAACCCATGTCATCACCTGAATATTATACTGCCTTAAAATTTTCTCTACCAGATTAATTAGTCTGTCACCTTTAAATTGAGCCACACACAGTCTCATGGAATGTTGGCCAAATGCTGACAATTTGTTTGTCAGCATATAACATGAATGATCTCTAGCCCAGTTCCTATAGTTTCTCATTTCCATTTGAAACCTCCTGAGCATATTCTTTACTGTCTGTAATTCTATCAGCATTATAGTTTTCTGTGCTCCTTCCAAAATCACTCATTAATCTCTGCTTATGGCATTCTAAATTTATTCTATTTGCTTCTCCAAAATGTTCCAAATTCTTTCTGCAAAGGAATTCCAAGTGTTGCTGAACCATATATTCAGGCAACACCTCCACTCTTCATACCAGATTTCTGTGGTAGTCAGCTTTCCACTGTTGTGATGAAATACATTGCAAAAGAGCTTAAAAGAGGAAATATTTTATTTTATGGTTTTAGAGATTTTAGTCAATGGTTGCTAGCCTTCATTACCTTCTACCTATGGTGAGAAAGAACATCATGACAGAAGGGCATAGTGGCCATGATGCAGAGAGAGACAGACAGAGAGAGAGAGAGAGAGAGAGAGAGAGAGAGAGAGAGAGAGAGAGAGAGCCTGGAAACAAAGTATATCCTTCAAATGAATGCTTTCCATGATCTACTTCCTGCAGCTACACCCTACTTCCTAAAACCCCATTCTGATATGGATTTACCAATGTATCAACCCTTTGATGGTGTTAGCACCCTTATGATCCAATCATTCCTCCATACCACCATCTGGGGACCAAATATTCAACACATTAGGCTCAGTATGTGTTAATTCATATCCACACCATAATACCATCTCAGTGAAACCTAGAGTAAAAAAGTGTTTTAACAAAAAATAAATATTTACCCTGGCCTAACATGCTCTTTGTTTCTCAAGCTTAAGAAAGTGAAGAAAAAATGCAAGCCTCAAGTGTCAATAGTGACAGATTCTACAGAGAACTTATTAAATGATGCAGGGGACATCAAAAGAAGATGGAAGATATACACAGAGTTGTTATACAAAAAAGAATTGGTAGATGACCAACCGTTTCACAAGATTGCATATGAAGAGGAACCAATGATATTGAAGAACAAAATGGAAGCTGCCTTCGAAGAATTGGTGAAACACAAGGTTCCAGGAATTGGTGGGATACCAATAGAGATGTTTCAACAAACAGATGCAGCAAGGGAGGTTTTAGCATGATTATGCCAACAGATTTAGAAAACAGCTACCTGGCCAACTGACTGGAAGAGATCCATATTTGTGCCAATTCCCTCAAAAAAGGGATCCAACTGAATGTGGAAACTATTGGACAATATCATTACTACCACACACATGGAAAATTTTACTAAAGATCATTCAAAAGCAACTGCAGCAGTATATAGACAGTGAATTGCTGGAAAATCAATCAGGGTTCGGGAAAGTGTGGGGAACCAGGGACATCATTGCTGATGTCAGGTGGATGTTAGCTAAAAGCAAAGGATATTTTTTAGTGTCCTCTGTGATTTCTTTCTTTAATGTTTTGAAATTTTACTTATAGAGGTCTAAAGGATCTTTGGTTAAATTAATTCCAAGGTACTTAATTTTCTGTTGGGCTATTGTGAAAGGTATTGTGTCTGTAATTTCCTCCTCTTCCTGCTTGCAGTTGGTGTAAAGGAAAGCTATTGCTTTTTGTGTGTTAATTTTATATCCTGCCATTTGCTGAAGGAGTTGATTCAATCTAAAATTTTTCTGGATAAAGATTTGGGGTCTTTTAGGTAAAATATTATGTCACCTGCAAATAATTATACTTTGACCACTTCATTGCCAATCATCATCCCTTTTATTTCTTTGTCTAGTCTGATTGCGCTGGTGAGAACTTCAATTACCATGTTAAATAGGAGAGAGTGGACATCCTTGTTTTGTTCCAGATCTTAGAGGAAATGGCTTCAGTTTTTATCCATTTAAAATAATATTGGCTGTAGGTCTGTCATAGATGACTTTTATGATTTTAAGGTATTGCCTGTTATGCCTATCTTCTCCAGGGTTTTTATCATGAAAAGGTGTTGCCCTTTGTCTAAGGCTTATTCAGCATCAATTGAGATTATCATGTGATTGTTGTTTGCCAGTCTCTTGATATGTTGGGTTACATTAATTGATTTCCATATATTGAACCAGCCTTGCATCTGAGGAATAAATCCCAGTTGGTCATAATGAATCAATAGTAAAAATGGCTATCCTACCAAAAGCAATCTATAGATTTAATGCAATCACCATTAAAG
The DNA here is from genome assembly GCA_007922755.1 of Pedetes capensis. Lineage (NCBI taxonomy): Eukaryota > Metazoa > Chordata > Mammalia > Rodentia > Pedetidae > Pedetes > Pedetes capensis. Next base: position 8,240 of record VMDO01040914.1, on the reverse strand, counting down.
TTCCAATGTCAGACTTTGCAGAAATAGAAAAACTATTCAAAAACTCACATGGAATCACAAAAGACCACATATGGCCAAAACACTCTTAAGCTGCAAAACTAGTGCAGCTGGAATCACAATCCCTGACTGTAATCTATACTACAGGCAGTAGTAGCATAAACACTTTGGTACTGGCAAAAAATGGATCTGAGGTCCAGTGGAACAGAATAGAAGATAGAGAAATATCTCAACACACCAATAGCCACCTAAATTTTGACAAAGGAGCAAAGCAATTAAATTGAAAAATGGACAGCCTTTTCAATAAATGGTGCTAGGAAACAGGCATTCCCCTGGCAGAAAAATGAAAATCAAGTCACAACTCTCAATATGTATAAGAATTAACTCAAATGGATAAAAGACCTCAATATAAAACCAGAAAATTTAAAATTAATAATAGATAGGAGAGGCAATATGCTACAACATATAGGAATAGGGAAGTATTTTCTTAATAGGACTCCAATTGCTTAAGAAATTGCAACAAGAATTGATATATGGGATTACATGAAATTAAAAAAATTTCTGTACAGAAATGGAAACAATTAACAGAGTCAAGGAAATCCCCACTGAATGGGAAATAATCTTTTCATCCTATACATCAGACGGAGAACTGATTTCCAGAATTTATAAAGAACTCAAGAAAAAAATACCCAAGAAAACAAATAACCCAATTCATAAATGGGCAAAGGAACTCAACAGAGAGTTCTCAAATGAAGAGACCAATAAAGCCATGAAACACATAAAAAAAATACTCAATATCCCAGCCATTAGGGAAATGTAAATTAAAACAACTCTGAGACTCCACCTTACATCAGTAAGAATGGCCAAGGTCAATAAAACAACAAAAAGTACTGGTGAGGATGTGGAGAAAAGGAACCTGTTTAGACTGCTGGTGGAGCTGTAAATTAGTCCAACCACTTTGGAAATAAATATGGAGGTATCTTTTTAAAAAACTACAAATAGCTCCACCATATGACCCAGCTATAACACTATTGGGAATATACCCAAATGGAGATATGTCCTCATACCACATAGACACCTGTGCCTCCATGTTCAATGCAGCACTTCTTTTCACAATAGCAAGGATTAGTAATCAACGAAAGTGCCCATTAACAGAAGAATGGTTAAAAAACTATGGTACATATACACAATGAAATACTACTCAGCAATCAATAAAAAATGAAATAATACCATTTGCAGCAAAATTGATGGAATTGGAGAAAATTATTTTAAGCAAATGAATACAAGCCCCAAAAGAGAAATGCCACATGTTCTTATTCATATGTAGGAGCTGAATAAAAATTAAAATAAGGAAAAAATACTGTACAGGAATCAGAACATAATAAAACACTAAAGTCAACTTAGTGGAGGAGGGACAATTTAGGGAGCAGAAAGAACAAGGGAGAAATCTAGCAAAAGGAAGAAATGATGGGAGAAGAAAGCAGGGAAAGTAGAACAAGGAGGAGTGAGGAAAGAGAGAGAGGATGACCTCAAAGCAAACAACCCAACTTTAATATTTTGGAAAATAACTATAATAATACCAATAATACCAAAGAATGGTTATAACAAAAATAGGCTAGAAAATTCACGTGATATTACTGATGATGTAAAAAAAGATCACTACAGAAAAAGTTTGACCTTATACATATTTGGTATCCAAGTATATATAGAAAAATATTCCCACAGAAAGACATGCAAGTGAAGAGAGGCCTTTGGGGGGGCAGAGGGAGTAAGTGCACAAGAGGGTATGGGGGAACTTATCTGTGCAATGTATAATGAAACTCATATATTGACATGTCACAATGAATTGCATATCAGAATGAATCACATTAGTTGTACATTGTTGTACATTAAACATTTCCAATAAAAAAGGATATCAGAAAGATGTCTACCTATGTTTTATTGACTATGCAAAGGTATTTGATGTGTGGATCAAAACAAATTATGGATAACACTTCAGAAAATAGGAATACCAGAGCACCTAATTGTACTCATGAGGAATCTGTATGTGAACCAGCAGCCAGTTGTTGGAATAGAACAAGGAAACACTGCTTAGTTTAAAATTGAGAAAGGTGTGCGTCAGAGCTATATACTTTCATCATATCTCTTCAATTTATATGATGAACAAATAATCTGAGAAGATGGATTTTATAAGGAAGAACACAGCATCAGGATTGGAGGCAGACTCATTAACAACCTGCATTATGCAGATGACACTACTCTGCTTGCTGAAAGTGAAGAGGATTTAAAACATTTATTGATGAAAATCAAACAGCATAGCTTTCAGTATGGATTGTGACTAAACATCAACAAAACAAAAGTCCTTACAACTGGGTCAGTATGGAACTTCACAATAAATGGAGAAAAGATTGAGGTTGTCCAAGATTTTGCTTTGCTTGGCTCTATAATCAACATCCGTGGAAGCACCAGTCAAGAAATCAAAGGACGCATTGCTCTGGGAAAAGTTGTGGCAAAAGATCTCTTTAGAGTATTGAAAAGTAAAGATGTCACATTGAAGAGGAAGGTGCCCCTGACTCATGCCATAGTATTTTCACTTGTTGTTGTACGTGCCATCAAGTCAAGTCCAACTCATAGCGACCCTCATAGGGTTTTCAATGGCTGTTTCAGGATTTCCTTGGGAGTGGGTTGCCACATCCTTCTCCCATTTTGCAGTGCTGGGAATCAAACTCGGAACCTCAGAGACTGCAGAGCAGCACTCTACCAACTGAGCTAAATCCCAGCCAAGGTATTTTCAGTAGCATCCTCTTTTTGTGAAAGCTCGACATTGAAAAAGGGGACAAGAAAAAAATGATGCTTTTGAATTATGGTGCTGGAGATGTCTAGTGAATATATCATGGACTGCCAAAGATACCAGCAGATCTGTTCTAGAAGAATTGCAACCAGAGTGTTCATTGAAAGCAAGGGTGGCTAGACTATATCTTACATGTATCAGACATGTAGTCAGGAGGGACCAATACTTGAAGAAAGACATCATGTTTGGGAGAGTGGCAAGTTCAGTGAAAAAAGGAAAACTTTCCACCATAGGGATTGACATGGTGTCTGCAACAATAGGCTTAAATAAATAAGATCATGTGCCTGGCACAGAATCAGGCAGTGTTTGATGTACTGTACATAGGGTTGCTATGAGCCAGACTTGACTCTATGGCACTTAACAACAACAAGGACTCCTCTTAGACTGACCTACCTTTCCCTTTTTTTTTTCTTGCTTGTGACAGTTTTTCTTTTTTCCCCTTTATTAGTAAATGATGATGGGGTACAGATTAATACAGCATTGGCATTTTCCACTATGTATCCTTTATATCATTTCTGGTAACATTTTCATCAACCCCCAAAGTTTATGGAGTCTTGTGGCTAATATAGAGTAAAACTGAAATGCTTATTTGTGTTATCGTTCCCTTTTTTCCAATGTACTCATGAAGTTGTACTGTGTACATTGAGATAATCTTCTCCCCATCCCAACTTCCCCAGTCCTCACTTCCCTCTATCTCCCTCTCTCCTTCTTCCTACTCTTTATATTGTCACTTCTTTGCCACGTTTAATCATGCTTTTTAATATATCAACTTATGTTAGGATTTTTTCTTCCTTTAAGTGTGATTCAGCTCCCACATATAAGTGAGATCATATGGTATTTGTCTTTTTGAGCTTGCTTGTTCACTTGAGATGATATTCTCAAGTTCCATCCATTTTGCTGCAAATGGCATTATTTCATTTTTTATTGCTGAGTAGTATTCTAATGTGTATATGTACCATAAGTTTTTTGTTTGTTTGTTTGTTTTGTTTTCATTCTTCTCTTGATGGGCAGCTTGGTTGGTTCCATATCCTTGCTATTGTGAAAAGTGTTGCATTGGTTATGGAGATTCATCACCTACCTCTCCTGGACTCACCTTCCATTTTCCTCATGACTCATCCTGGTCAAATCACACTTACTTCTTTTCTTTTTCCTGAATTTGGTAGGAAGATGCTTCCAATCTTTTGCTTTTAGTGTCCACTGTCCTATGAACATGCTTATTTCAATGTATATATAGTTCATTTCTTTTTAGTCTCTATTTAGGTGACACTTTATATTATCATTTGGTGTTGGGGTTTTAGCTCTAGCCCAGCTAGAATTAGAGCCAAACCTACAACATAACAAGTTGGCCGGTGGCGTAAATGAAGGACTTTGAGAGACCTTCAGATGCTAACAGGGTAGGTAAGGTTTATTGGGTGCTCCCCTGATGGAGAGCAAGGAGCAAGCAGCCCCCGTAGAGCAGAGCTCTATTCCCTCTAAGTGCTGGCTCTAAGCCTGCAGCATGGAATGCTGCAGGCTGAGTGCTGGTACAGCTCAGCCTTAAATGCACAGCCACAGCCGCTGGTGTTCAGTGGAGGTCAGGTAGTCTTGCCTCTCGCGGCTTGCCTTCTCTACCTCCTTCCCTCCCAAGGATGGGAGGAATTGGGAGGCTCTTTGTTGGCTCTTCGGGGCCCCTGGGCTTGATCCAGCCAGCTTGCTAGAAGATCTTGCTGGAGTAGGGAGCACTGGTCCAGGTGTTGGGGTTCGGGTGGCAGTTGAGGGACGGTCAGAGAGGTGAGGGTCAGTGGGAATCTTCAGGGTGAAGTGGGGGTCCAGGAGCCCTACTTTTATAGGGTCCTGGAGGGGTCACATTTTGGGATTCAGCCAATCAGGGCACACACCTGACAGGTACAGCAGGTAAACTGACATACCTGCCAGGTGGGGACAGTTATTACCTGAAAATGCTGAGGGGAGCCAATCAAAATTAGGGTGGTTAGAGCAGGTCAGGCTGACCAGGGGCCATCTTTGCTCACTCGATGGGAGGGGCTGGTTTGAGTGAGTGAGATGAGCCCTGGGGTCAACTAGGGGTCAGCCCCTCAGGCTGTCATGAGGGACCCTAGTTGTGAGATATAATTTTAAAAATCCCTAACATCTCCCCCTTTTTTTCTAATTAGAAAAAAGAAAAAGAAAAAGAAGGGAGAACCGGTGACCTCCTCTTTGATTGGCTTCCTCATAATTGTCTTCTTAGGGGTTACAAAACAAATCATTAACAATAACAAAACATTATTATAGAAGACTAAAATTAACATAACAGTAACTATCAAGATTATACAATAACTATTTACAAAAGTATTTACAGGGATCCAGGTTACATGTTGTTACATTTATACATAAGTTTGCATATTTACACTTTGAGATATTAACAATATCATTGTTGGTACCACAGCATTTTGTGTTCTTACTCTTGCTCGCCTAATGATACAGTACATTATAATAATAATTCCAAGTACAGTAATTATAGAGACAATAATCATAATATTTAGAGGATTATGGAAGAAATTTTGAGCAAATAACATCATTGATTGTATTCTATTGATTAATCCTACTAGTACATCTTCCCCTTTAATTGTCGGCATGGTCTGATTTTTCATGATTAAGATTTCGTTAGGTAGGTCCTGGATAAGGGCAGATGCAATCCCTATCCCTGTGATGTGCTATTTCACGATTGACCAATTATGCCGTGCCTCATTGTATATGGCAGGTGTTACACAAAAACTGGTGGATTTCCAGTCCCAGTGGAGCTGGAGCCGCTGATGAATCCCTGACAGCTGGTCTCCTATTAAGATGATGGCCTGGTGCAACTCATTAATTTGTTCTTATAATGACTGATCTATGCTATGTTGGCCAGACCACAACTTAACGGATTCCACATGCCAGGATTCAATATAACTCTTCGTTTGAAGTGATTGTTGAAGTGCAACTCCACTCACAGCAGCCAGCGCTGTGACACCTATTATGCCAATGATAGCAGCAATAAGGGTGGCTACGAATCTCTTAGATCTTTTAAGCACATCAGACACAACCTGTTGGAGCAAGGCCATGGTGGGAGATTCCTGCCATGGCCTGTCCATTTTGACTGGAATCCAGGTATTCTCAGGCATCCTAAGGATAGAAAGGTTCTGCGTGTTTCAGTCAAACTGCACTGTTGGATCTGTGCACGTGTGCATCATGCAGCTCTTACATAATCAGATCCTTTGGTGCTATCCCATGTGATGTCCCCAATAATCAGGAGGTAGGACACATGCACACAAGCTTGTATGGCCACATCGAAAGAAAGATGTTCTTCAGACTGATTTTTCTCAAGTGCCCATACGGGGTGTAGGGCTATGGCCAACTTCCACATATGGTCCCGCTTCTTTAGCACCATCCCTCTAGCTGGAATAGGGTCAAATTGTTTGACCAAAAAGGGGGCAGGTGGTGAATAACCTCCCTCGTGCCACTTAACCCTCCACTGGAAAAGAAAACTCACAGAGTGTCCCTTCCCAGTTTTATTCTCTGCCCGGTAGGAGTTGGCCAAACTCCAATCCATTATTATTCCATGGGAGTCATTATTGAGGATCCAGGCATGAGAATTAGGGCACTTGTCGTATTGTATTCTATATTCCGGCTGATCTCCTAACTGTATGTTGCATTCATGAGGTATATGTGGTACCGGTACAAATGACAACATACTGAGGGACAGTTGGACATCAAATGGACCATCGGCCACAGGCCAATGTTAGTAGCCAAGCTTGAGGCAATGTAACCCTTCTCCCATGCACACTAGGACACCCTCTACACCAATCTTGTAGTTCCAAAACAATCTTCCTTCCTCAGATGGTATCATTGGGCCCTTAAACTCATAAGGGCTGGGCAGCCACTCCGTGTTGTTACCATAGACTAAGAGCTCTACTAAACTGAAAAGCCAACTTCCAACATTTACTTACCTTCCTTGGTTTATTTGTTTGCATAATAATAAATGCATGTCACTATATATGTTGATAAGTGTGTGTACAGAGTTTATGTTGTTTATTCGCTTATAGGAAGTCTCTTATCTCTAAAAAGTGTCCTTCATAGGAATAAGAAATTTCACTTATTCACTGCCTCAATTCCAGGGATTCTGACACAAATTAGGTGCTTAGCACACAATGGCTGAATAAATTAATTTAGAGCTTCTTTTCTTACTAGCCTCATTACTTTTCTGACAGTGAGGAGGGCATGACTCTAGAAATAAAATGGCAAGTACTCGGACCAGGCCCTCTGTTACTTTCATATATATTAAGCTTGTGACCTTCAGCTGGTCACTAGGAAAATAGGCATTTAGCATTTTCAGAATATATGAGAGTTAACATTTTATTTGTGCCCCCAAAATAATCAGGAAACACTTCATGAAATCACTCAGTTAAGGTGCACCTAAAGTGATATATTCTAAATGCAAAACCAAAAAGAAGAGAGCCGTAATATATCCTAGTGAGAATGATACAAAGGTTGAAGTAGTAATATGTTAATTTTTATCCTTCAAATCACTTTTTTAAATCATACAGGTTAAAAAGATAATATAATAAACTCAAAAACTAAATGATTTACCCAAAGTTATAGGAAAGAAGATAAAGGATTCCAAATGAGAAAATCACTGTTATTTTTAGTTAACACCAAATCAAATTAACTTAAGATTACAATAACAATATAGAATAATATGTACCCTGGGACAGATCTGGTTTTAGTCTGTTTGATTGTTTTTGTTTTCAAATACTGGATGACAAATCCAGAGGCTCATACATGTGAGACAATTGCCCTGTCATTGAGCTGCACCCTCAGCTCCACTTCTCTCATTTTTCTTGAGACAGGATCTTGGTAAATTGCACACTTCCCTTGAACCTGAAATCCTCCTTCCTCAGCTACCCAAATCACTGGAATTATAGGTGTGTGCCAAAATTCCTGGCCTTCTGAGACACACCTTAAATTCGTTAAAGTACATTTTCTGGGGATACAGCCCAGGATTGTATATTTAGATCATCCTTTTTATCTGAATCTGAGCACCCTAAAATTTCAGAACCACTGCTCTATGGTACTTATGAAAGTATACTCTAATATTACAGGATTGTCTCATTTTATCTTTATATGAACTCTAGCTATCCAAAATCTGATCTGAAACAAGCAAAAAGAAAAATACCTATCGCTATTTTTTAAAAAGTGGTTATGCTTTCTAGAAAATCTATCAAGTTTTCAGCTAGTTTTATGGACAGTTTTTCTCTCCACAACTGGCTTACCTCTTGTATAGTAATTTCTTGTAAGACTGTCACCAAATTCTCAAATTGGCAATCACAGAAAAGAGGTATGAAGCTCTGAGACAACTCTCCAACTCTCCTTAGAAAGC
>VMDO01040913.1:0-11573 GCA_007922755.1 Pedetes capensis | reverse complement strand
GGCATATTTCTTAGTGGCCAGGGCCTTGACTCTACAGTCGGTGTCCAGTGGTACCAGAGGAAGGGATTGTTTCATGTTCTGTTGGTCTAGATCATGGTCTTGCTGCATGTGCTGCTTCCGCTTGAAGGTGGTAGATTGGGAGTAACCTAATAAATTTTCCTCAAAGCAATGATAGGCACACTACATGTTGTCTCCAGAATCTGAAAAGGCCAAATAGACATGAGGCCTATTTGAGCATCTGAGAGTGCATAAAAAGGAGATCTATTAAGCCTATCTAGAATTAACTTCAGAGGTCTAAATAATTTAAATAAAGCAGCAGGGCTACTAGCTTTCGTAGGGACAACAGCAGCATCCCTATTTTGAAGACTGATCATCAGGATTGTCAGATCCCGTGAATCACATCTAAGTGAATGCTATCCAAATAGTATCATGTTGGCATTGAGCAGCTCAGTGTGATCAGATTAGATTCTTATGGCATAATTTGTGTGCCGCTGCTGGACTATTTTAATATCTCATAGGCAGACGTGTAAAGATATATTAAATCCCGTCAAGGGGTAAGGCAAATTGGGAGGGAAGTCTGAGATGTGGATTGAGAAAACATATTTTCCACATCAATGACAATGAAATATTTAGCAGGGGCATGCTGGATGTTATCTGCCATTTCAATAATATTAGGCATGGGGACCTCGAGGGGTGAAAGGATTTGGCTGGGTGGGCCTCTGACAAAGCAAGCAGCTAGAAGGTTATGACCAGTATCCTGTGGGAATCTTTGTTGTGTTTTTCTATTTTTTTTAGTCACCATCATACCGAAGCCCCAAGGACCACTCACCACCACCATGTCCAGGCTGTGGGAGGAACAAGACAGTTCATGAAGTGCTGAAGGCCTCCCTGTCACAAGTCTGCTATGGTGGAAAGGAGACATAAGTACTTGGAGAGGTAAAGCAGTAAACAGACAGCCACCAGAGATCTTATGGCACAGCGACACCTCTGAAAACTCCCATGCCAGGCTCCTTTGTGGCTCCTGGAGAACATATCACTGAGGGATAGTGCAGGTTTGGAAGAGGCAAAAAGGAAAAGAAACTCACCTTACAAACTTGAAGGTGTTACTATGGTCATACTGGTAGATAGTGTGATTGCCATAAAATCTCATAGAGAAGCTATAAAGAATAGAATGAGACAAAATTATGTGAAAGGAAATAAAATCATATGAAAAGAAAGACAAACTAAAATAAATTGAATAAGATGTGAAGCAAAAGAAGCTTTATAAAAGAGTATGTTCAAAGAGATAGTAAAGGATGTAAGATTTTCCTTAGTATAGCAGAGAAGTGCCAATTAGTGTACTCGGCCCCCCAAATTAATATTTCTGGTAGCCCAATCATCCTGTCCAATAAGTAAAACAGGAAAGGGAAGACTCCCACGTGGATGCAACTATTGCTGGTGGGTGTGAAGGAGGAGGAAGAGGAAAAAAGTAAGAGGCTTCTCTTAAGCCCTTACTCTTGCTTTGTTGGATATTTACGGCTTGGAAAGTGGCTTACCTGCCCATAGTCATTGTTGCTGCTAAGGCCAATGTAGCATGGTATACTCTGGAAAAGGGTAACACTCTGCCCATAAGGTTGACATTGCCCAATGGGTTTACCATGACTCTCCTGAGGCCATAGCTTTACAAACAGAGTCCTAGGAGCTTGCCACCCACTGTGGGGCATCATTATTTCCTATAGTAAACTGTAATTATTCTATTAATGTCTCAGTGTTAATTTGCCAGCCAATCAGGAACATGACTCCCAAGATGGCCAAGGACTCGCATATCATGGACAAAAAGGTGGCAGTCTTAGTCATCTGTCCTGAAAACTGCCCTGTCCCCAGGTCACTGGTTAAGTCCCTGGGCGTCAAGAGGATCTCTGGATGAGTGTTTTTGGATGCTTCACAGTATCGGTCTTCAACCATTTGATCTTATGCAGAACTCCTACATTGCTACAATGACTTGTAGAGCACACCAGGATAACCACTGCCACACACCCTGGGCCACCTGTACTCACTTGAGAGTTTATGACATGTCAGTGAGGAATATACTGACCGCAAGCAATGACAACTATCACAACCCAAAAAGTCCCTAGGGGTCAGAAACTTCCCTGAACCTTTGCCCTATCAAGGGACAGTTGCCATCACCAACATGATAGTGTGTTGTGCTCTTCACAATGATCAACATTTCCTAGCTTTTTTAGGTACAGGGACACAACTAACCTTATTACTAGGAGACCCAATCAAAATTAAAAGAGGTTCCAGCTAATCTTCTGGGGCCTCAGATAATATAGTGAAGGGTCTACAGATCCATTGGACATGACTGTGGCCGCCATCAAACTTCTCTGTTCCCCTTGTGGTTATTTCCCCTCTTCTTCCCACAGTTTCCTGTAGCAGGAATGGATGTTATTTGGGGATGCTCAGTATAATGGAATAAGATGAAGAACTAGCCCTATGAGTGGGCCTCGTACAATGGGTCTAGGTTGATCTTCTATTTCCAGTTAAGATAATCAACATTCCTCAATACTTTCTAAGACTCTGAAGGCACCCCCTCCACCAAGTTATTCAAGACCTTCTAAAAGAAGGGATCATTGTCCTTACCACCTCTCCTTTTAAAATCCTAGTGCAGCCAGTGGTGAGGCAGACAATTAATGGAGATGACAGTTGACTTAATGAACCTCAATGCCCCAGGACTGCTTAACAAAAAAAGTCTTAACAAATACAAAAGCATTGAAATACTTTCTTGTATCTTATCAGATCATACTGTTGTAAAACTAGAAGTCAATAGCAAGAAAAACTACAGAAACTATACAAGAACATGGAGATTGACAAATACACTTTTGAATGATCAGTGGGTGAAATTACAGAGGGAATTTTAATTTTTAAGCATCAAGTAAAAATTAAAGCACAGCTTATCAGAACATTTGGGATATAGCAAAGGCAACTTTAAGAGAGAAAGTTATTGTTCTCTGTGCCTGTGTTAAAAAACAATCAGAGGGAATGCAAATAAATAGCCTAATGATGTACCTCAGGAACTTAGAAAAACAAGAACAAACCAAACCAAACCTAGTAGATGGAAAGACATAATAAAGACTAGGGCAGAAATTAATGGAATGGGCAATAAAAGAACAACTCAAAGAACCATAGAAACAGAGAGCTGCTTATTTGAAAAGGTAAACAGGATTGACAAACCCTTAGCCAAACTAACCAAAAGAGAAAGATCTTAAGGAATAAAATTAGATATGAAAAAGATGACATGACAATAGGTATCAACTAAATCAAGAGACTCATTAGGGAATACTTGGAGAACTTATATTCCAATCAAAATGGAAAATCTAAGACAAACATAAACTCCTAGACACACATGATCTGCCAATATTAAGTTAGGAAGCCAGAAACAACTTAAATTTGTTATGGGTAACAAGAATGAAGCACTAATACAGAGTCTTCTAACAAATAAAAGACTCGACCGCACCTAAGAAGAACAAATAAAAGCCCGGGACCTGACAGAGTCACTGGTGAAATCTATAGGACCTTGAAAATCGCATTAACACCAATACTCCTCAAACTATTCCATAAAATAGAAAGGGAAGAAACACTACCAACTCATCGTGTGAAAACAGTATTAGGCTGGCACCCAAAGCAGATAAGGACTCAACAAATAAGGAAACACTATAGACCAATTTTTCAATAAAATATTTACAAACTGAATCCAACAACACATTTAAAAAAACATACACTCTGATGAAGGTGGTTTTCTTCCAGAGATTCAAGGATGGTCCAACATATACAAATCAATACATATAATAAAGCACATGAATAGACTCAGACAGACATTACATGATCATTTCAATAGACACAGAAAACGTCCTTGACAAATTTCAACATCCCTTCATGATAAATTCCATGAAGAAACTAGGAATAGAAGGATCGCACCTCAACAAAACAAAGGCCACATAATAGAAAATTATAGCCAGCATTATATTGTTGTTGGGTGCCATCAAGTGGAGTCTGACTCACAGCAACTCTATGTACAGCAGATCAAAACACTTCCCGATTCTGGGCCAGGCACACAATCTTATTTATGTTTAAGCCCATTGTTGCAGACACTTTGTCTGTCTACCTGGTGGAGGGTTTTCCTTTTTTTGATTGACCTGCCACTCTCCAAGACATGATGTCTTTCCCCAGGGAATGATCTCTCCTGAATACTTGTCTGGAATATGTCAGATGCAGTCTGGCCATCCTTGCTTCCAAGGAGCACTCTGGTTGTACTTCTTCTAGGACACATCTGTTGGTTCTCTTGGCAGTCCATGGTACATTCATTAGACGTCTCCAGCACCATAATTCAAAAGCATCAATTCTTTTCCTGTCTCCTTTGTTCAATGTCCAGCTTTCACAACTATATGATGCGACTGAAAATACCATGGCATGAGTCAGGCGCACCTTAGCTTTCAATGTGACATCTTTACTTTTCAATACTCTAAGGAGATCTTTTGCCACTGCTTTTGCCAGAGCAATGCATCTTTTGATTTCTCAACTGCTGTTTCCACGGGTGTTAGTTATAGAGCCAAACAAAGCAAAATCATGGAAAACCACAATCTTTTCTCCATTTCTTGTGAAGTTGCATACTGACCCAGTCGCAAGGATTGCTGTTTTGTTGATGTTTAGTCACAACCCATACTGAAGGCTATGATCTTTGATCTTCAACAGTAAATGTTTCAAATCCTCTTCCCTTTTAACAAGCAGAGTTGTGTCATCTGCATAATGCAGGTTGTTAATGAGTCTCCCTCCAATCCTGATGCCCCGTCCTTCCCCACACAGTCTGTCTGGCTTCTTGGATTATTTGCTCAGCATATAAACTGAAGAGAGATGGTGAAAGTATATAGCTCTCACCCACATCTTTCTAAACTTTAAACCAGGCAGTGTTTTCTTGTTCTAGTGGAACAAGTGCCTCCTGGTTCATGTACAGATTCCTCATGAGTACAATTAAGTGCTCTGGTATTCCCACTTTCCAAAGTGTTATCCATAATTTGTTAGGATCAACACACTCAAATGCCTTTGTGTATTCAATAAAACATAGATAGACTCCTTTCTGATATTCTCTGCTTGCAGCCAACATCCACCTGACATCAGCAATGATGTCCCTGGTTGCCCTCCCTCTTCTGAATCCCACTTGATTTTCTGGTAATTCCCTGTCGATAGAGTGCGGCAGTCGCCTTTGAATGATCTTTAGTAAAATTTTGCTTGGGTGTGATATTAATGATATTGTTCGACAGTTACCACATTCAGTTGGATCCCCCTTTTTTAGGAATGTGCACCAATATGGATCTGTTCCAGTCAGTTGTCCAGGTAGCTGTTTTCCAAATCTGTTGGCATAAACATGTTGACACATCCAGTGCTGCATCTGTTTGTTGAAACATCTCTATTGGTATCCCATCAATTCCTGGAGCCTTGTGTTTTGCCAGTTTTTTCAAGATGGCTTCCATTTCATCCTGCAATACCATTGGTTCCTCTTCATATGCCACCTCTTCAAATGGTTGGTTGTGTACCAACTCTTTTTTGTATAATGAGTCTAGGTATTCCTTCCATCTTCTTTTGATGTTTCCTGCATTGTTTAATATTTTCCCTGTGGAATCTTTCATTACTGCCGCTCAAGGCTTGAGTTTTTCCTTCACTTCCTTAAGCTTGAGAAACTCAGAGCATGTTCTTCCCTTTTGGTTTTCTGCATCCAGCTCTTTGCACATGTCATTATGATTGTTTTTGTCTTCTCAAGCTGCCTTTTGAAAGCTTCTGGTTAGATCTTTAAGTTCATCATATCTTCCTTTTACTTTAGCTGCTGGATGTTCAAGGGCAAGTTGCAGTCTCTTTTGACATGTAATTTGGTCTTTTCTTTTTTTCTTCTCTTTTTAATAACCTTTTGCTTTCTTCTTAAGTGATATCTTTGATGTCATGCCACACCTCTTCTGGTCTCCTATCATTTGTGTCTAATGCATTAAACCTATTCTTGAGGTGGTCTCTAAACTCAGGTTGGATATACTCAAGGTCATACCTTGGCTCTCGAACACTTGTTCTAATTTTCTTCAGCTTCAGTTTGAACTTGCATAGGAGGAGTTGATGGTCTGATCCACAGTCAGCACCTGGTCTTCTTTTGACATTTGATATAGAGCTTTTCCATTGTCTCTTTCCACATATGTAGTCCATTTGCTTCCTGTATGTTCCATCTGGTGAAGTCCATGTATAGTATAGTCGCCGTTTATGTTGTTGAAAAGAATGTATTTGCAAAGAAAAAGTCATTGGTCTGACAAAATTGTATCATGTGATCTCCAGCATCGTTTCTGTCACCAAGACCATATTTTCCAACTATGGAGCCTTCTTCTTTGTTTCCAACCTTTGCATTCCAGTCATCAGTAATTATTCGTACATCCCGATTGTATGTTTGATCTATTTCAGATTGCAGAAGCTGGTAGAAATCTTCCCTCTTCATTTGTGGCCTTAGTGGTGGGTGCATAAATTTGAATAACAATCATATTAACTGGCCTTCCTTGTAGACATATGGATATTATTCTGTCACTGGCAATATTGTATTTCAGGACAGATCTTGAGATATCTTTTTTGATGATGAATGCAACCCCATTTCTCTTTAGTTTGTCATTCCCAGCATAGCAGACCATAGGATTATCTGACTCAAAATGGCCCATGCCAGTCCACTTAGCTCACTGATGCCTAGAATGTCAATGTTTATGTGCTCCATTTCTCTTTTAATGATTTCTAATTTTCCTAGACTCGTACTATGTACATTCCATGTTCCAATTATTAATGGATATTTACAGTTGTTTCTCCTCATTTTGAGTCTTGCCACATCAGCAGATGGAGGTCCCTGTGTCTTTACTCTATTTCTGTCATCAAGGTAGACTCTACTTTGAGGAGGCGGCTCTTCCTCAGTAGTCTTTTGAGTGCCTTCCAACCTGGGGGTCTCATTTTCTGGCTCTGTATATGACAACATTTCTTTGCTATCCATGAGATTTTCAATGGCTAGTTGTTTCGGGAGTGGTTCACTAGTGCCTACTCCCTTGTCTTTCTTAATCTGGAAGCTCAGCTGAAACCTGTCCACCATGGGTGACCCTGCTGTGATCTGGGATGCCGGTGACATAGCTTTCAGTCTCATCACACCACATGAGCCCCCACAGTACAGCAAACTGACAGACATGCGGAGGACCATTATATTAAATGGGGAAAATCGAAAACATTTCCTCCAAAATCAGTAATGAGACAAGAGTGTCCAGGCTCCACCGTTATTCAATATAGTAATTGAAGTCTTAGACAGAGCAATAAAGAGAAAAATGAAAGGCATACAAATAGGTAAGGAAGAAGTCAAATTATCCCTATTTGCTTTTGATGTGATCCTAGACTTAAAATCCTAGAGATTCCAACAGAAAATTCTTACAACTGGTCAGTAGCAGAATAGTAGGATACAAAATCAATATTCAAGTCAATAGCGTTTACTTATACCAATAACAACATGCCAAGAAAGAAATCAGGAAAACAATTCACAGTAGCATCAAAAAAAAAAATACCTGCAAAGAAATCTAAGAAAGATGGTGAAAGACCTCTGCAATGAAAACATCAAAGTACTGAAGAAAGAAATTGAAGAAGACACTAGAAGGTGGAAGGGCTTTCCTTGTTCATGCATCGGCAGAATAAATAATGTGAAAATGCCCATATTACCCAAAGTAATCTACAGATTTAATGCAATCCCCAGTGAAAATTCCAATGACATTCTTCACAGCAACAGAAAGAAATCCTAAATTTAATATGGAAGCACAAAAGACCTTAAAGATTCAAAATAACCCTGAGCAGAAAGAGCAATGCAGAAGGTGTCACAATACCTGATATCATATTATGACACAGACTCATTAATAAGAAAAAGCATGGTACTAGCACAAAAATAGACATTAAGATTAATGGAATAGAATAGAGGACCCAGAAATAAAAGGCCACAAAAGTACAGCCAGATGATTTTTCAACAAAGATGCCAAAATGTACATTGGAGAGAAACAGCCTTAAAAAAAAAAAAACTTGTTGTTAAGTGCTGTTGAGTTGGTATCTGACTCATAGGGACCCTATGTACAACAGACAAAACACTATTGTCAGTGCTTCTCTGCTATTAATAGGATTTTCAATGGCTGGTTTTTTTGGTTTTTTTTTTTTTTTTGAGTAGGTTGCCAGTTCCTTCTCCCAGGCCTACAGCAGCTGGTGTTTCTCCCAAGCCTACAGCACCTGGTGTTCACAGGCAGTCTCCCATCCAAGTACTAGCCACGTCTGACCCTGCTTAGCTTCCGAGATCTGATGGGATCAGATGCCACAGTGCTACCGCTGCAGGCTTTCAACAAATAGTATTGGGAAAAACTGGATATCGACACATAGAAGAAGAAAGCTAGATCTCATCTCTCACTCTGTATAAAAATCAATTCAATATGGATCAAGGATAGTAATGTAAAACCTGAAACTTTGAAACTGTGAGAGGAAAACAGACAGAAAACACTTTAAGACATAGGCATTGGGAAGAATTCTCTGAAAAGGACTCCAATAGCTGAGGAAATAGTAGCAAGAATTGACTAATGGGATTGCATGCAATTAAAAATCATGTACACAGCAAAGGAAACAATTAATAAAGAGAGAGCCTACAGAATGGGAGAGAAATACTATGTTGCTACATCCGATGGGGAGGTTAATATCTAGCATAAACAACTCAAAAAAATTCAACACCAGAAAATCAATCCAATCAACAAATGGACAAATGAACAGTAGTTCTCAAAAGAAGAAATACAAATGACCAATAAACATGGAAAAAGGTTTCAACATCCTCAGCCATCAGGGAAATGCAAGTCAAAACTACACTGAGATTTCATCTCACCGGTTAGAATGGCTAACATCAACAAAACAAACAACAAAAAATGCTTGCTAAGATTCAGGGAAAAAGGAGTCCTTATATGCTGTTGGTGGGAATGTACATTACTACAGCCACTGTGGTAATCAGTGTAATGGTTTCTCAGAAAACTAAAAATAGAACTATATAGGACCCAGCTATACTACTCCTGAGCATATACCCAAAGAGGAAGAGGAATGAGCTCTTCCTGTTGTCAGGAACTCAGTCCTGCAATAATGTCATTGTTCCATTCATGAGAACACAGTGCGCATGAGTCAACCAACTCTTAAAAGTGCCTACATCTCTACACTGTTGAATTTGGGATCAAGTATCCAACACGTGAACTTTGTGAATACATTCAAATCACAGCAGAAGTTTGTGGAGAACTACTTTGCAACTATGCAATTATCCATTTCCTCATCACATTTCACCCACTAATTTAGCATTCCTTGACTATCCTTGACTGAAACCGATGTTGCTTGAAGAGAGTCAAATGATGATTTTTCTACTCATAATTCCACATAAATGTACTACTTGGCATTCTATCAGAAACAGCTTTTCTGTTTCTCCTATTTCACTTATTTTTCACATCAATATCAACTCATGAATTTCTATCTAATGCTTCTGCCATGGCATAATGCAGTAAGAAATCCATTGGCAGATGCACGCCCCTTGACTTTGGGCTTCCCAGTTTCTAGAACTGTGAGAAATACCTCTCTGTTCTTTATATATTACTCAGTCCAAGGTGGAGATATGAAATATTGTAGACAAGGCTTCAAACCCATGAAAAATTGGGTTCAGATTCAAGTGCGGGTTCAATATGTTAATATTTGGAGGGTTTGAGTTTGGGTTTAAATCCTATGTGTAGAGAGCAGGACTTCAAACCAACCCTGAACTTGGACCCTGAGTCCATTCCTGTTCAAGCATTAAAAAAAAAAAAAACTTTTCTGAACCTAAATGGAGTGAAAAATTGGGTCCATGGTCAGCTTTTAATGTTTTTATGGAAGGGGGAGAGAGGGTATCATTTGCTATTTAAAAAGGGAAAAAAATTTTTCATGTAACCACACGTAGGATTAAAATTTTAAACTTGATCCCCAACAGAACCTGAACCCTCTAAATTTTACCATATTGAACCTGTACCTGAACCTGAACCTATTTTTTTGCAAGTTAGAAGCCCTACTTACAGATCAGGAGCCAAAGTTGTCTTGGATTCTCTTTAGTCCCTTTTGATGCCATTTACTGTCAACCTCTGCATCAGTATCCTGACGACAGGATACAACTCTTCAAAAGTATTACAAAACTTGACAGGCCTATAGCCTCTAATGACCCTAAAGCTAAGAATGGGATGACATCTGAATCTTATAAAAGAGATTTCCTCATTCTGCTATAGTTCGCCTACCTGAGGATCCCACTAATGTATTTGATGAATATACTGGTTCATGACTTTCTTTTGTTTTGTGACCGTGAGGTTCATATAACCTTGTCCATGATGGAACAGGTGACTCAGGGAAACTTGAATCCATGTTCCTGAGCCATGGTTACATACTTAGCTCAGAATAAGTTCTTTTCTTTTTTTTTTTGAAAGCAAAGACCTTATTTTTCATCAATAATTACTAGAATGTGTTTTCTATGTATGTATCTAATTTACCTCCCTCCCTCCATTTTCCTTCTGTTTTTTCTTTCCATTAATCTGTGTGTGTGTGTGTGTGTGTGTGTGTGTGTGTGTGTGTGTGTGTGCAGACATAGCCCTGTGGCATCTGATTCTGTCAGATCTTGGATGCTAAGCAAGGTTGGGCCTGGTTAGTACTTGAATGGAAGACCATCTGGGAACACCACATACCGTAAGGCTTGGGAGAAGGACCTGGCAACCCACTCCCAAAAATCAATCTGCCATTGAATACCCTGTGAATAGCACAGAAGCACTGACAATAGTGTTTTGCCTGTTGTATGTAGGGTTGCTATGAGTCAGATACAAACTCAAGGGCACCTAAAACAACACAATGTATGTGTGTGGGGTGTGTGTGTGTGTGTGTGTGTGTGTGTGTGTGTGTGTACCTACAGATACCAAGACAGCAAAAAAGTAAGAGAGAAAGAGGGATGATACAATTAACGGGGTAAAATATAAGAAAGTGGAGAAGTGGATAAAAGGCGTATATAGCTTTTTTGTGGTGGTTTTGTAACTTCTTTGTAAAAGTTAACTCAAACCCATATAGGAAAAGGAATATGGCCCAATAGAAAAATGACTAAAGGATTGGGAGCCAGCTTACCTACCATGCATGAGGCCCTGTTTTTGATCCCCAGTGATACATACACACATACACACACAACACATAGACACAAAAGGAATATGGGTAAAGAACAAAGTTTTCAAGAGGAAGAAGAAAGGATAATAAAATAGCTAATAAATATTGAAATAATCTCAAATAATTTCATAAGTGAAAATGCAAAATAAAATATTATTTTCCACTTCTCATTTTGAGAAGGATGAAATGATATGAAAACACCAATAAGTGCTAAGTTCAAACCCTAATAAAACTTCTTTCCAGCCACACACCCTTAGGCAAATTAAAATCTCTCCTAGTCTTTAGTTTCCTTATCTATAAATTAGACTTAATAGTACCTACTCGCC
>VMDO01040912.1:0-11579 GCA_007922755.1 Pedetes capensis | reverse complement strand
GTGTGTGTGTGTGTGTGTGTGTGTGTGTGTGTGTGTGTGTGTGTTTGAAATGGATATGAGGACTGGGAGTATAGCTTATGTGTAGGCCACTTGCCTAGCATGTGTGACGCCCTACACTTTCAATCCCCAGCACTGCAAAAAATGAAAAATTAAACAAATTAGAAATTAAAAGAAGCTACATAGACTTTTCTTTTTCAATACTAGGGGGCTGAACCCAGGACCTTGCACATACAAGTGTTCTACCACTGAGCTGCTCCCCCCACCCCCTTTTTTGTTTTTTGCCTTCAGATAGGGTCTTGCTAAATTAGTGCAGGCTGCCTCTGGCCTCGAGCTTGTGATCCTTCTGTCTCTGCCTCCCAGGTTGCTGGGATTACAGATGTGCGCCATCACTCTCATCTCAAAAAACCACTAGACTTCTAAAAACTATTTGTTTTAGTCTTTTAGTCTTCATTAAATTGCATATATATTTAAACCTATATCAAATTGTGTACTCAGTAGAATTTGTATGTATCAAACAATTATAAAAGGACCTGCATGCCTGAATAATGAATTTTCTAAGTCTCATTAGATAATTCTCTTAGGATATTTCTTAGTAAGTTTGAATAGGTGCCTTTTCTTAACCTAATTTAAAAACCAAAGAGGTGATAAGAAATGAACTTCAGAACCTGAGGTTTGGAAGACAACTGAGAGATTGCAAAGGTTGACCTCCTGCCTAGTACAGAGCAATCCTTTCATACTGGGGCTGTTGGTTTTCCAGCATCATCTTGACAAAGAACTCAGTAGCCTACAAAATTGTTCATTTCATTTCTGAACCTCTCTAATTGGTAGGTTTTGCTGAGCTAAAATCTCAGCTAAAATCTACCTCCCTAGAACTTTAATCTCTGGGTTTACATACCAATTTTAGGAAAGAATGAAAGGGGTAATTAGGGCTTCCATAAGATTTCCCTTAACCATGATTAGAGAGAGAAATTCATTTGTTCAAAAAATATTTGAACTTCTTTTATGTATCAGTACCATGCTAGGTGCCAGGTAAACAATTGTGAACTAAACAGAAATGACCCTTCTTTATGGAGTTTACAATCTATTGAAGAAGATACATAGTAACTAAATATACTGTTCCAAAATATGATATGTGCTAGAAAGCTATAAAAAGAAAAAGACAAGTATAGATAAGCTTGCTAGAAAAGGCATCTCTGAAAAAAAGTGATAATTAACCTTAAACCTGGAAGACAAAATGTAGAAAACACTTTTAAACATTTGCAAGCTGTTTGCAATCTCAGCTAGTATTGATTTGATGTTCAGATTTTACTTGAGAGTGTTAATTTTGTGGAGCAAGGTCACAGACATTCACAGACAGGGAAGCTGGAGGCACTACAGTTTCCAAGGCCATTAGAAGTCATGCCTCCTGGGATTTTTGAGAAACCTGGTAGAACTGTAATGTTAATACGATAGTGGAGCATCCAAAACAATGGTAGAAAGAATTGTGACTTAGGAAAACCCCAGGTTCTGGGCTCAGCATCACCATTAATCTAGCTGTGGAATCTTAGGAAAGTAAAATAATCTTTGGCCTCCAGTTATTTCATCAGCAGAATTCGTTTTGAAGTACATACACTCTGAGAACCCTTCTCTCTTAAATTGTGAATCTATCCTGGACATAGTCACTAATACTTGATGTAGAGTCTAACCTTTAGACCACACGTAGCCCCCTATTTTATATTTTATTTAGTACATACTAGGTCTCTGAAAGGGGCTGGGATTTAGCTCAGTGGGTAGAGCACTGCGCTGCAGTCTCTGAGGTACCAAGTTCAATTCCCAGCACTGCAAAAATGGGAGAAGGGCCTGGCAATCCACTCCCAAGGCAATCCCGAAGCACTCAGCCATTGAAAACCCTATGAGGGTCGCTATGAGTCGGATACCGACTCGACAGCACCTAACAACAACAACAAAGGTCTCTGAAAATGTATGATGGAATCAAATCACTGAAAGTTCAACAGCAGACTTAAGCATGTTCAATGTATGTGTATGTGGAATGAGGACAGATCCTTGCCAAGACTTGTAGTATATGTTGTTTTTTGCCTTCTCTTTTTTTTTTTCCCCCCCAATATTTGGAGATTGAACCTAGGGCCTCACACATGGCAAGTGTTTGGCTTCAACCTTGCCTTGCAAGTGCTGTAATACTGGGCTGTACCTCTAGCCTATTTTTTATTTTTTTATTTTGAATCATGCTCTTCCTAAATTACACAGGCTGCCTCTGGGCCTTGAACTTGTGGTCCTCCTGTTTCTGCCTCCCAAGTTGCTGGGATTATAGGCATGAGCCACTGCAGCTTGCCATTTCTTGCCTTTTTTTGTTAGAGCCTTCAGCAATGAACTGCCAAAACTTCATGCTTGTTTATTCATTCTTTGCCTTACAGTTGATCACACAATGAGAGTCTGGTTGAAGCCAAACACTTGCCATAAGCCTTGGCTCAGTACTTCTGTCGTACCAATAATTGAACAAAAACAAACACTGATGTCAGACAAAGATGATGAAAATGCCAAAACAAAACGGTGGTTTGTGGGCAACATAACTTAAAATGTCCACTCATCAGCTAGTAATTACATACGAGTATCTAAATTTTACATGTAAACAGCACTATAGAAGCCTGCAGATAGCAGATAAAAGTATAGGCTTAATAGTGCAGCACTATTCTTATGCTTTGTGAGTTAAAGGGTAATTTGAGGATGAGTTAGTCATTTGAGTAATTAGTTTCCAATAGGAGAGAAATCAAGCTGAATTTTCTCAAGATTTCCAAGCATTGCCCCCACATGGCAAGCCCAGCAACCCAAATAAGAGTATATTCTAAAATGTAAAAGCGTTTTTCCATAATCTCTTCCCATTCTCATTCCACATTTTGAGATAGGCAGAAAAAAATAGTTACTCTCCATCTGGCTGTCCTCTCGCCCGGGGGAAGCCATGCTGATGCTGTCATGTCTTTTGGTCTGACAAGAACTTGATTGTGTGAGTGAGCCATTCCAGATCTAGATGTGACTCTCACCCTCTGACCCAACCCAGAGACTCTCTAGCTGTCACATATCAGCAAAGGAACTGTTTGACCTTTTGTCCCTCCCAGGCAGGATCTGCCAGAAGCCTCTCTCTACGATGTTATATATTCATCTGTTCTATAAATTGAATCTAGACATTCAAGCATGACTGAACAGGCATTGAAGATGCATTTGGTGAGATGGATTAAGTCTGGCCATCTTTAAATCTCTTGCTTCAGATAATTATAGATGAAGGATGTTTATTTGGATTGGATTGCAATTTATTCATATATTTATTTTAGAAAGTGGTGAGGGCAGAGCATAAAAATGCAGAGTTGAAAGACAGATTGGCCTGGATTGAATTGATAAGAAATGTGTGGGGTATTTTGGCTTCTGATCAATATTTGTGTTCAGTCTGCAATCTAAAGAATGTATAATAAAACAGAAAGTAGGTGATAGTAATATCCAGTTGTGTTTTTTTCTCCAGTGAATTTAATTTGGAATTTATGTTCCAAATAAAAAGAAAAAGCATTAGGAGCAGAAAACAACTTTGATCACCCTATACCAAAACAATTCAGTAGGACTTCCATAAAACAGCATCTTAATAGGTCATGGTCAACACTTGTCCTGGAACCTAGACATTCTGCCTTTGCCTGGAGCCCTGGAGTCCTCCCTGATCACCTAAGGCTCCAGTTAGCTCCTATTCAGAGTTTGGTTGCGAATCCAGTGAATTTATAGACATTACTAGCACACAGGGTAGGGTTTGTTGGGGGAGGGGGGTGTGGCTTGTAAAGAAGCTGCCTGGAGTTTGTTGTTGTTAGGTGCCGTCGAGTCGTGTCTGAGTCATAGCGACCCTTATAGGGTTTTCAATGGCTGTTTCGGGATTGCCTTGGGAGTGGGTTACCAGGCCCTTCTCCCATTTTTTCGGTGCTGGGAATTGAACTCAGGACCTCAGAGACTACAGCACAGCACTCTACCCACTGAGCTAAATCCCAGCCCTGCCCGGAGTTTAGGTGGGCCTTAAACTGAAGAGTCATGAACTATGTTAAATCAATGAGTAGCTACCTGAATGACAGTTTAAGGCCCAGGGTTTAGGTGGGTCTTAAACTCTCATTCAAGTAGCTACTCAATGATTTAACATAGCTCATGACTCTTCCATAATTTTTTCCTATAGCTTATTGTTTATAATTGTTACTACTATTATGACTATTTGGACATTGCTTTACAGTTTCTAAGATTTTTTCATGTATCTTATTTCCTTAATTTATGAAACAATGTGTTGTGGACCTTGCTCTCTTGTATTTTAGTGTACTTGAAATTCATTTAGTTAAATAAAAGATTAGTTTATTTATTATGAAGATTTGGGAATTCCTAATATTGAGAGAAAGACTACAAATAAAGTTCACTTGCCCTCAGCCTCCAGAGAAACTAAAAACAAAGCTTCCTAGCAACCAAAGAATCTTGCATCTTAAGCCCCAGTGTTTACTCAACAAGTTACAAAACATACACTTTGGCCTCTAATTTCCTTGTTCTACATAGTGAGAAGGGACTTAAGAATGTGGAGAAAGATCACAATGAGCTCACATACAGCCTAGTAAAGAGAAATGTTGAAAGTGAGACAGACAATGGGGCGTAGATCCAGCAATGTACTTAAGCTTATTATGCCTCAGTTTTTTAAAGAGACTTGAAAAATCTCTTATTAGAGAACATATCCCTCCCCCTATCTATGATATATAAACTACCCCTCTGTATTTCCTCCATTCCTAGTAATTTGCCCACTGTCCCTCCAATAAATAGGAACTCACTACCTTAAGAGAGGACTTTTTCTATCCTGAGAGAGCGCTGGTTGTCAGTAACTTCTACCTGTCGGTAGCATGCAAAAGTAATAAATGAGGAAAACAGCAACGCTTTTCCTTTGCCCAGCCTTCTCCAGCATAGATAGAATCTTTTAGCCGCTCATTTGGACAGTCTGTCTTTCCCTGAAGTGCTGCACCCATAAAGGTTACTTGTCAGCAGTTCAACCTTCAAACAAGCCTTTCTACTGGCAGGTGAAAGCTTCCCTCGCCCTGTTCATTCAGCTGCTTCCCAAGTATCCTGTGATAACATTCTTGATGTTAGAAGATCCTAAAAGTCACCAGTGTTCTTCTTCCTGTCTGCCCTATAGCCTACTGTGGTTGTTCCACTTCCTATAAATACTGCTAAAGAATCTTCACTACAATTTGAGGGTATTTTGGAACATTCCCAGCCCCCTTCACTTGGAGATTACAGAGACGGGCTCAGGTCATATACAGACTATGAGATGGTGTTGGAGCACAGTAAGTTCTACTGAAAGGTGCCACTTACATGCACATTTTCTTTGCAGCACCCCAAAAGGCAAGTGCTGATTCCCACAACAGTTAGGATATGGCTGGCCAGTGATCTGTTTAAATGTAATTTCCATATGCCACATTTGACATTACCAGATTTTGCAACTATTGGGTCAGATTCCTGCCAGAAAATGTACTGAGTGTTTTATGTCTTGGCAATGGTACTAGACTTACAGGGAGAAGACTTTAAGTCCAGCCTTCTACTTCCTATCTGTGTTACCATAAGCAAGATATTTACTCTCTGAGTCTACAACCCATCTACAAAATGAGGATAAAGTTTCTACAGTGTTGTGAGAAGCAATGAAGATTCTGTGAGGCCAGCGCGGTAGCGCGCACCTATAATACCAGCACTTGGGAAGGTGAGACAGGAGGATCTTGAGTTTGAGGCCAGCCTGGACTACATGGTGAAACCCTGTCTCAAAAAAAACCAAAAGAAAAAAAAAAAGATTATAAACTGAAAAGCACTGCACAAATAGAAGGTCTCCTAAGGGAAGCCTTTTTCAAATTAAAATAATGCATATATGAAGTATTAAAAATTATGAGAATGTTAAAATTTTTAAACAGAATTTTAAATTGCAATTAGTGCATAAGTGCTGTGTACATATTTTAGAAGAATATGGAAAAAATGAAATCAGTTGTCACAGGACAGTGGCATTGAGTGACTTTTCCTTTAAAGTCCACAGATGCATTGAGTTCAGGTCAATAAACTTTTATTGAGCACTCATTCTGCCCTGCCAAGTACTAGATTCTGTGGATTCAGAGATAACTAGGACATGCTCCCTTAAGGTAGGGACTCCCATTGCATAGTCTTTGTTATATATAAGAATCACTACAGAGCTTATTAAAAAGTCTGATTACCCTGTTCCCACTCTAGAAGGTCTGATTCCATAGATCTGGGATTGAACAGCCCATAAATTTCATTTTTAAAGCCAGTCGCCCCTAGTAACCAATGTAGGCAGTTTTATCTGCCCTGAGAAACATTCAGGGAGGTTTTGATGTTTTTACAGTAAAGGATAGGTAATAATTATACAAACGTCGTGTACATTGAGCAAGGTACTATGTCCATTCTCTGTGTTCTTGAGCTGGTTTTCATGCCTCTATATGGAGGATGTGGGCTGGGATTTAGCTCAGTTGGTAGAGCGCTGCGCTGCAGACTCTGAGGTCCCGAGTTCAATTCCCAGCACCGCAAAAATGGGAGAAGGACCTGGCAAT
Source organism: Pedetes capensis (assembly GCA_007922755.1). Classification (NCBI taxonomy): domain Eukaryota; kingdom Metazoa; phylum Chordata; class Mammalia; order Rodentia; family Pedetidae; genus Pedetes; species Pedetes capensis. Next base: position 4,980 of record VMDO01040912.1, on the reverse strand, counting down.
CCCGAAAAACAGCCATTGAAAACCCTATGAGGGTCACTATGAGTCGGATACCGACTCGACGGCACCTAACAACAACAACAACAACATATGAAGGATGTGCTTACAGTCATACCACCTTGGCATCCGATCCCCTCAGATCTCAGAAGCTAAGCAGGATGGGGCCTGCTTACTCCTTAGGTGGGAGACCACCTGGAAATACCAGGTGCTATAGGGTAGGGATGGGAGAAGGGCCTGGCAACCCACTCCCAAGGCAATCCCGAAACAGTCAGCCATTGAAAACCCTATGAGGGTCGCTATGAGTCGGATACCCACTCGACGGCACCTAACAACAACAATAGGGTAGGGAGAAGGACACGGCAGCCCACTCTTGAAGCAATAAGCAAGCAAAAACCCTATGGACAGCAGAGAAGCACTGACAATAGTGCTAAGTATGGCACAGTGTCGGGTAGTGTTTCATCTCTACATAGGGTCACTATGAGTTGGACCTGATTCAACTGTACCTAAGGACAACATATGAAGGATGAGAAAGCCAGCCTGAGAGTGCTGGGAACCCAGGCAACACAGAGCCTACCAGACCTCTCGTCCTTTGTTGCTTTCCTCCTCCCCTTTCTCTCCACTACCCCTCCCATGCTGGGATTTAGCTCAGTGGGTAGAGTGCTGCACTGCAGTCTCTGAGGCCCCTAGTTCAATTCCCAGCACCGCAAAAATGGGAGAAGGGCCTGGCAATCCACTCCCAAGGCAATCCCGAAACAGCCATTGAAAACCCTATGAGGGTCGCTATGAGTCAGACACGACGGCACCTAACAACAACAACCACCTCTCCCGTGTTTTCTTCTCTCCACGCGTGAGTCTCTCTCCCACTCTGGTTCTTCTGTGCTAGCAGGGTATCAATGTCCAGCTGCCTCCCCTTCCTTTCTCTGCCTCACTAAGTCTCCTACAGATTCCTGTCCTGCCCATAGAGTTGGGGTGTACCCTGCACCCTGACTCAGCACTGCTTGTCCCCACATGTTGCGAATGGGCTTGAGTGGCTACACACTTGTCACTCTTGGTCTTCCAGAATCAAAATACTGACAGCTCTAGTCATGTTGTCTTGGGCTGCATGGGTTTAGTTCAAGAATAGCGACACCCCAAAATACAGCTAGGATTTCTGCATTTTCATGTTAGTGTTTATATTACCTGTACTTCAGGAAGTAAGGATTTGGGTGATGGCTTCCACACCCCTCCTTACGTTGTACTTTCTCAGAACCTTATGTAAGTGCCAATTGTAAGTACCAGAATGGGAGCCCCACAACAGCAGAGAGAAGAGCACATTCATCTTTATATCTGCAGTGTCTTGAAGAATGTCTGGCATATAGTGGGCACTCATTAAAAAACTATATAGGGCGAAAGATGTGACTCAGGGTATAGCAGTTGCCTAGCAGGCACAAGGCCTTGGGTCCAACACCCAAATCCACAAAAAAATAAAATGGTTGGATGAAGCCTTGTGGTGACCGAAAAAGGGCAAGGAAAGAATATATATGTCCACCAGACAAAAGAGAAATATTCCTTAGAAAACAGTTTCACAGCTAAGTGTTTTAGTGAGATCCTGTTTCAAAATTAAAAACAACAACAACAAAAAGCGGCTAGGGTTGCAGCTGAATGGTAGAGCACTCGCCTCCCGTACACAGGCCCGGGGTTTTACCCTCCAGCACCAAAGAAAAATAAAGAATTTCACAAACTGGCTTTTATTTCATTATGTGTCTGAAATACTTAAGTTTTTAAACCAGCCTTTTCAGTACAAATCTAAGTGTAGAACCATTCCCTGAATATAGGACCAAAAGGCAGGAATCAAAAGTGATTATGGGACTGTGCATGCTGGTGCATGCCTGTGATTCCAACACTCAAAAGGCTGAGGAGGAGGATCCTGTGTTTGAGGCCAGCCTGGGCTACATAGCGAAACCTATCTCAAAACACACACATACACACCATCTTTATGATCTCCGTTACTAAAGGTGATTTCTAGGGCATCTCTCCTGGCATTGCTTCTAGAATACAGTGACTTGGCAGACTTCTCAAGAACATCTTTACTCATCATTATATCCCCAGCACCTAGCCATGTGCCAAGCACACAGTATTCAGTTAGTACTATCGAATGACTGTATTCAGTGGAGAGAAGAAACTCAGAAGCAATTCCCAGATGAAGTGGAATGAAGTGGCTCAGATTTTCAGTTAGTGGTTTTCTCCAGTTTACTGTAATTTTAGATTACAAATTAAAGTAGCAACTACTTACATCATCTAATTCAACAAATGTTCCTTGATGCATACTCTGCACCTATCCATGTAGGGTACCCCAAAACAAGTTAAAACATAAGCTCATAGTGCTTCAATCTCCATAGAGTTGGTGAATAATTTCTCTAATCTCCTTTGAGCTCTGTTTGCCTACATAACATTATAAGTATCTGTCCACCTATTTCCCTCCCCAGAAAGATCCAGAGATTCTTAAGAAATTTGTGTTTATTCATCTTGATATTCTTATGCTGCACTCAAGATCATAGGTTCTCACAAATTCTTACTAAGAATTGAATAACATGTACATAAATAACCATTCCTAAGAAATATATATAGGAGCTGGGCGCGGTGGTGCATGCCTGTAATCCCAGTGACTTGGGAGGCACTGGGATCGCAAGTTCAAGACCAGAGGCAGTCTGCGTAATTTAGCAAGACCCTGTCTCAAAAAGAAAAAAAAAATGGCCTGGGGGGTCACAGCTCAGTGATACAGCACTTGCAATGCATGCAAGTGCAAGGTCCTGGGTATTTTTGTAGTTGAAATACATGCTCTTCTAAGTGTTTTTGGAGTTTAAGTGATAAATACTAGGTGTGTCCTGAAGGGAAAAAAGATTGTTTTTTATGCCTATTAAACATTCTCAAAGTGTCTAGTTATCACACTGTCCTTCCTTTGAGAATTTCTTCACCCCCATGATAGCCAGAAGGGTTGGGGTTTAGCTCAGTTGGTAGAGTGCTGCTCTGCACTCTCTAAGGCCCTGGGTTTGATCCCCAGCACCACAAAAACAGGAGGAGTTGGCAACCTACTCTGGAAACAATCAGCCATTGAAAACCTATGAGGGTCCCTATGAGTTGGATCTGACTCGAGGGCCCGTAACAACAACAACAACGTGATAGCCAGTAGATTCCTAGCAGGCATACTGGGACCTGAGCTTCCCTTGCTGAGTGGACTAGTGGTGGACACCTGGTCCAGAATGGACTGATCTCATTTTCTCTTGAGAAATTAGAGTTGAGAACATTAGGGAGCCTGAATTGGGTGCTTGAACCAGGAACATACAAACTTAGGGGCTGTCAGGCAGTCATTTACCTCGGGATAGAAAGAGAAAGAAATGAAGGCAGATTGCTCAGAGATGAAAATCATAAAGCCCAAGGTGCACATAGAGACCTGTCCATACAAACTGGCAGCCTAGTTTTTGCCACGTTTATGCCCTGGTTGCTGCCCCTCCTGAGGCCATCAACTTGTTCTTGGGCTCCTAGGGATATACCTCACTTTCTGACCAATTAATTCCCCATTTGAGCCTAAGTGCATTTGAAATGGGCATCTGCTTTTTGCAAAGAAGACAAATTAATCCACCACCTAGTTATTTTTTTTAGTCTCACCTTCTTTACCCAAGAACCTTTATTAACCAGGAAATTATTTAGATAGGAGTTTCTGTAAAAATAAGATGCAGTAGGAGGGTGAGTGGCTTCTTTGCTTTTTAGGTTTCTTAGTATTTTAAATCACAAAGAACAGAATAAAAATAAATGGATGCTTATGTACAGAAGGGATTGGAGACATATTAGACCTTTTTGGAACTATACAATTGGATTAGGGAGGTTTTGAAGAACCAACGTATTTGGCAGCTTCCCAAAACATCTATTTTTGAAGATTCTGCTTTCCAATACTGTATTAAGAGTGGCCTGTGCGGTAGGCCTTAGCTGTGTCTCAGATCGGCCAAAACTAAAAACTGGAAGAGATTAAATAAACAGCTGTGTGTGCTTAAAGCCGCCCAGACTTTGCTGTTGGCCTGGCCATAAACAGCACTGCCAGACCTATGGAAGGAGAAAGACCTGCTCTTCAGACACAGCTCTGAATGTGTGTAGGGCTTTGTGTACTACATTCTTTCAACCCTGGTATTTTACACTGTGAATTTAGTACGTACTTTAATCATTTTCAAAACCTGCATGGAAAATAGGAAATGTCAACTGCTAAACGCATCATTTGTCTGGATCAGGAAAATCTTAGGGCTTTCTCCTAGAACGTTATGAAAATATTAAATTATAACGATTGCTGCCAACATATTTCTAACCACTCTAGGAAAAGAAAACAACAACAAATAAGTTTCGGGCTCATCTCAGTCCACTCCAGACCCTGGAGATGCTTACACGTAATGTGGCTGCAGCTCCTTTCATTTTTTGAGTTAATCGTGTTAATGTGCCTCATAACTTCTAATCCCATTGGGGCTGTCATTTAGAAGGGGGCCGAGGGGAAGCTGTTTTAATTCTGGCTTTTGTTTCAGCCACTAAATGTAATGCCACATGATTGTTGACCCAACAGTAATCCAGTTAAAAAACAGACTTCAGAGTTACTACATCATCAGAATTAACCCTGATTACATCAAATTATGTTGAAACAGACCACAGCTGTTTGCCCTGTTGAAGCAACTGCTAGAGAGCTCATCCAGAAGATACATCTGGGTGTCAGGAAGATACATTTTGGGTTTATTTCTGTTTCTCAACACAAATTTTGGAGGGAAACACCCTGTTCTGCCTAGGGTGTTTGGTGGGAGCTGAAAACTTTGATTCTCCAGTAATCAGAAGTCATCTTCATCCCAAAAGAGAAGGGAACCTGAGAGACGTTTTGATTGATTTTCTGTAAAAAGAGTAAGAAGGAAATTCAAATCTGTTGAGAATGTTCTTGTCAGCAAAAGAAGAGCTGACTGGAGCGGAGGGGTAGGA
>VMDO01040911.1:0-11585 GCA_007922755.1 Pedetes capensis | reverse complement strand
AAAAAAAAAAAAAAAAAAAAAAAAAAAAAAAAAAAAAAAAAAAAAAAAAAAAAAAAAAAAAAAAAAAAAAAAAAAAAAAAAAAAAAAAAAAAAAAAAAGAAAAGAAAAGAAAAGAAAAAAAAAGGGGGTCCTGGGGTGCAGTGTGGCGGTCCAGCACCTACCAGACAAGCAGGCACAGAGCCCTGAATTCAATCCCCCATAGAAGGAAAAAAAATTACAATAATAATAAAATAAAAATAAGATAAAAAATTAAAAAAGTAAAATACACAGAAAAGAGAAAAAATAGAATAAAATATAAAATAAAATAAAATTCCAGACCTCACGCATAGACTCTCCCCCATACATATAACAACTCTTGTAGTCAGGTGCAGTGAAGGACGCCTGCAATCCCTGTGACTTGGGGGATGGAGGTAGGAGGGTTGCAAGCCCGAGATCTGTGCAGCCCAACAAGAGCCTATCTCAAAAAGCAAAAAATGTATGGGCTGTGGGCACAGAGTGTCCGTCCAGCTTCTACAAAGGAAGCAGGCTCAAGACCCTGTTAACAGTAGAAACATATTATCGTGGAGGTGGAGTCTGAACTGATTACACCCAGTTCGACCAGGTGGATTCGATAATGCAGGGTGCAATGTTCCCAATAGAGCTCAGGGTGGCAGTATTTCCACACAATCCGCAGTAACCATCAGTCTTATTGGGTCCATATAGCCAAACTCTTCATAATAACCTGGATTTAATTGGGGCCCCGAGTGCCCAAAGAGACAGTTCCACGAAATATTCTGTGACTATTGTATTGTTCGAGAGGCAGTGGAACCTGTGGGGTCTTCCCTGAAGTTCTCCCTGTCCCACGTAGATTGGGCGCCAATTCCCCAAATCAGAGATTTCCTCCCCAAAACCTACAGCATGGGGGGAATATGGCTGCTATCATGGAGTTTTTATTGCAGGGTTTTCCGCCCACTTGGGAGGACCATATCCTCTTGTGGGCAGGATGCTCTCCTGCCGCCCCAGAGGGAATCTGAAACAGATTTTGTTGTGTGCTGCAATCGCGCTCGGAACTGCTCTGCCTGTGGCGAACTGTGCCATTAGGCTCTGCTGAAAAGGAGCTCTCCGTCCATGCATGGCTCAGTCGCCTCCACAAACCACAGATTTCTCCGCAGTACAGTGGGGTGATTTGGGCTCACCTCTGGTGTGTCTGGGATCCGGGTATATGTGTGCCCAAATTTCTGTGGAGTTCGCGATGGTAGACCTGATCCGCCATGACAGGAGGGAGGGAGCCGCTTCTCGGCTCTAGATGCAGATTGCTGGCACCGGCTTCCCTGTTTGCTCTGCGGCCACTATGGAGGGCGTTCGTGTGCCCCCTCATGGTGACTCACCTAGGATCTGCAGTCTGTGTCCCGCAGGCGTGGTGAGAGTGTGCTGCCAAGGTTGCACTCCGTGTTGGGTCTGGGTCTCATGGGTGCGTGTGTGTGAAGTCCCCTCCAAGTCTCTGGGATTCTATCCACCGTCTGTGTGATGGCAAAATGGCGGCGGTCCCACTGCTGGCCACTGTGTAGCTCCTCTGAAGCCTAATCCTTGATTTCAGTGTACGCCTAGTTTCATTCTCTATCTCTCAAACTAAATTATCACTGTTTCTATTTATTCAATTTGAGTTTTAAACGCCTAATTTAGGCTTCCCATTGCTCCGGAACAGAAGGCGTGTGTTATCTGTCCGCCATCTTCACAATTGCAGTCTTATACTCCTCAAAAAAAAAATTATAAACTGCTGAAGTTTTATGTGGATTGTGCTCCTTCCTCCTCCCACCTCCACCCCCGACACACGAAGTTTTTAACACTGTTTGCAAAAGTCTGCTGTGCTTTTCAACTCCACCCAACTCCAGCAGAGCCTCCGCTCACCCACTTGCATCCCCCAGTTTGTTGTGGGACTCCCTTGTGGGGTTTTCAATGGCAGATTGTTTCGGGATTGCATTGGGAGTGGGTTGCCACGTTCTTCTCCCATTTTGCGGTGCTGGTATTCGAACTCGGGACATCAGAGCCTGCAGAGTGGCGCTCTACCAACTGAGCTAAATCTCAGCCCCATTTACAACACAGCATTCTATTATTCAGTTTCTGAAGCAGCAAAGGAGAACAATTCAGTTAATATTAACAATGACTTTTTTTCTTTCTTTCTTACTTTTTCTATTTTGTCTTTTTTTTTTTTTGCAGTACTGGGGGTTGAACCTAGGGACTCATGCTTGCATATTTTACAAGTGCTGTGCCACTGAGCTGCAACCTCAGCCCATTTTTTTTTAAACTTTTTTGAGACAGGATCTCAGAAAAGTACGTAGACTGCCTCTGGTCTCAAAATTGCAATCCTCCGGCCTCCATCTACAGAGTGGCTGGGATTAAAGGCGTGTGCCCCCACACCTGGTGACATTGAAATGTTGAAGGAAAGTAGATGGTAGAAAACTGAAAATTATCCAGCATAAACTAATATTATATGCACTCACTCCAGAGAAAGATCAGTATTTCAAGTGTCCAGATGACCAGCATGCAAACAGAGAGAGAAACCACTGCCTGAAGAAAGCTGTGACCTTTCTGGCCTATGAAGACCCCTTGGGGATAGCACTGGCCTGCATGGCTCTGTGCTTCTCAGCACTGACAGCTCTCTTCCTTGGGGTGTTTGTGAAGCACCAGGACATTTCCATCGTCAAGGCCAAGAATTGGGCTCTCAGCTACATCCTGCTGATCTCCCTTACCTGCTATTTTCTCTGCTCCTTGCTCTTCATTGGCCATCCCAACAAAACCACCTGCAAACTTCACAGACCCGCTTTGGAGTTGTGTTCCCTGTGGCTGTTTCCACTGTCTTGGACAAACAATTGTTGTGGTTCTGTTCTTTAAGGTCACAGCTCCAGGGAAAAGGATACAGTGGTTGCTGGTGTTAGGGACACCAAACTTCATCATTCCCATCTGTACCATCGTCCAAATTTTTCTCTGTGAAACCTGACGGGGAACCTCTCTACCATTTATTGACATGGATACATACACTGCACATGATCACATCATCATCATGTGCCACAAGGGTTCAGTCACTGCCTTCCTGTGTCCTGGTATACCTGGGATCTCTGGCCCTGGGTAGCTTCACTCTGGCTCTCTTGCCCAGGAACCTGCCTGACACATTCAATAAACCCAAGTTACAGATATTCAACATGGTGCTCTTCTGCAGTGTCTGGGTAACTTTCCTTCCTGTCTACCAGAGCACCAAGGGCAAGGTCATGGTGGCTGTGAAATTCTTCTCCATCTTGGCCTCCAGTACAGGCCTACCATACTGCATCTTTTACCCCAAGTGCTACATTATTTTATTAAGGCCAGAGAGGAACCTTCTTCCTGGCCTCAGGAATAAAGCACATTGCAGATGTGATAAGCCTACTTAAAGTAGCACATGTATTTCCTGAGGTAAATAGAACATATTTAGAGTATGCCACACCACTGCAACAGTCAAATGTTAGGTGACGGTATATGTTAATCTTCTTTGCACAAGTGATTTTTATGAATTTGTCTATAAATATTACAGTTATTACAACCTGATGGCATCATTTTTTCCTGTTTGAATTTCACCTTTTTTAATTTGTGTCCTCCCATTAATTTTATAAGAATGCTTCTTTCTTCAAATTTTGTTTATGCTTGTCCAAATTGATCTTGCACAGCACTTGCAGTATTACATATTTCCTAATTTGATTCATCAATCCTCCCAAATATTTTTTTTTTATCAAGGAGGCATGGCTACTCAAGGATTCAATAAAATTCTTCATAAGGATCTTTATAAACTTTTCCAGTGTTTTAAAAAGTTACCCAATTAATGTACCCTAAATGTACAGAAATATCGCTGATTTGTACACATCTATATGTTTTATTTGGGAGAAGGACCTGGTAACCAACTCCCAAAAATCAATTAGCCATTGATAACCCTATGAACAGCAGCGAAGCGCAGACAATAGTGTTTCACCTGTTGTACATAGGGTCGCTATGAGTTGGGTACTGACTGGACGGCACCAAACAACAACAACCACAACATATGTTTCGTTAACATTATGTTATTCTCTTAAAAAACAGTTTATATGTCAAATAAAAGTTGACCTGACAGGGAGTTTGGACACATAATCTTCCCACTATCAACCTCAACCTGAGTATGCAGCTTTTATTATAATAGTGTAAAAATATTTGAGGCTGTGGAAATCAATATGGGGATATCTTAAAAACTGAAAGTAGGTCTACCATATGACCCAACTGTAACACTACTGGGAATTTACCCAAAGGAAGATGGGTCATCATACCACCGAGACACCTGCATCTCCATGTTCAATGCAGCACTTTTCACAATAGCAAGGATATGGAATCAACCAAAGTGCCCTTCAACAGAAGGATAAAAAAACAATGGTACATATACATGATGGAATACTACTTGGCAATCAAGAAAAATGAAATAAGGTCATTTGCAGCATTTTCACAATAGCAAGGATATGGAATCAACCAAAGTGCCCTTCAACAGAAGGATAAAAAAACTATGGTACATATACATGATGGAATACTACTCAGCAATCAAGAAAAATGAAATAAGGTCATTTGCAGCAAAATGGATGGAATTAGAGAAAATTATTTTAAGTGAATGAACCCAAGCTCAGAAAGAGAAACACTACATGTTCTAATTCATATGTGGGAGTTGAATCAAAATTATAAGGAAGAAACATCCTATTCAAAGGTCGGATCAAAACAAAATAGAAAAAAAAAAAAGCTAAGAATGCTGTCAATATAAATGGTCTAGAAAATGCATGCAATTGTTCAGACAAGATAATAAAGTTCCCTACAGGAAAAATTTCTTATCTTAAACAGAACTGGGACTCAAGTACATACAGAAAAATATTACCAAGTAAATGATAGAGAAGACTTAGATGGGGATGGGGGGAGGCATATAAGAGGGTAAGGGGGACCAATATGAATAATGTACATCAAAATGCATATATGTAAATGCCACAATGAAAAGCATGTCAGAATTAATCACTTTAAGGTGTACATTAAAAATGTCCAATAAAAAATATTTGAGGCTCAGCCAATCACAATGGTGATGCTCCAATCAGTCACAGGCACCCAAATATTTGACCTGAGTTGACATTAGGCAAAATCTCAGCCAAAACCAATACAGTTGCTATTAGTCATTACATCTTTTTTTTGCCACTAACTGCTCTTTTCTGTCTAATGACTATTCCACAATCCCTCATATTTTCTTAAAATGTTTTATATGATTTAAAATGTTTTAAAATCTGAACATTTCCTTTCATTAGATCTTGAACGTTATTTACAAATAGTCCCACCAATTCTCACACTTTGCTGAAAGGATACATAAGTTCATAAATTTCTGCTTGCTGAAACTGAAGAAGATGTAGAACATTTACTGATGAAAATCAAAGGTCACAGCTTTCAATATGGGTTGCAACTAAACATCAACAAAACAAAAATCCTTATGACTGGGTCAGTATGCAACTTCACAATAAATGGAGAAAAGATTGAGGTCGTCCAAAATTTTGCTTTGGTTGGCTCTGTAATAAACACCTGTGCAAGCAGCAGTCAAGAAATCAAAAGACACATTGCTCTAGGAAAAGCTGTGGCAAAAGATCTCTTTAGACTATTGAAAAGCAAAGATGTCACCTTAAAGACAAAGGTGCGTCTGACTCATGCCATGGTGTTTCAGTTGCATCATATGGTTGTGAAAGCTGGATATTGAACAAGTGGCACAGGAGTAAAGAATTTATGCTTTTGAATTGTGGTGCTGGTGATGTCTTTTGAATATACCAAGGGCTGCCAAAAGAACCAACATATCTGTCCTAAAAGAAGTGCAACCAGAGTGCTCCTTGGAAGCAAAAATGGCTAGTCTGTGTCTTACATATTTTGGGTATGCAGTCAGGAGAGATCCATGCCTGGAGAAAGATATCATGTTTGGGAGAGTGGCAGGTCAACAACAACAACAACAACAACAAAAGAAAACCCTCCTCCAGATGGATTGATACAGTGTCTGCAACAATGGTTTTAAATATAAACAAGATCATGTGCCTGGCACAGAATTGAGAAGTGTTTCTATCTGATGTACATAAGGTCGCTATGAGTCGAACTTGACTAGATGGCACCTAACAACAACAAAAACAACAAATCTCAATTCTGCTTTGGGTTTTCCATAGATTTCTCTGAAGCCCATATCACCAAATTATTGAGACCACTACTTTTGTATGACTTTTTGCCTATTATCACCACTTATTCATTTATTCCCCAGACCAACAACACTGAATTAAGAGGATAGATGAAAATCTGTTTTCTCTTCCACTATACAAAAGTGGATATAATAAATTCAGACTCATCTTAGAGAGTATGACTCACATGTGATGATTTGATTGCTCTTGGGTAGTAAAGAAAAATGCAAGAAGCCAAGGGAGAATAGAATCTCACTTCCATTCTCTCTAAATTCATTCTTGTAGCTCCAGGTAACGATGGTCTACTATTAGTGGAGGAATAAAAGAATATTCTTGAAGAGGATATGTGGCATGTTAAAGAAAGCAACATCACCTAGGGGGTGTATCACAGTGGTGGACCACTTGCCTAGAATGCATAAGGTCCTAGGCAATACCTCCAGCCCATAGAGAAGAAAGAAGAAAAAGTAAAATAAAAGGAAGCAATGTGTATCATTTAAATGCAAAAACCCTAGTAACAGATTATCACATTCTTATTCCATGGCTATAATTTTCTGCATGGTTTTATGACAATCAGAATAGAATTTTATAATTGCTTCTATCAAAGTATGACAAAATACACACACACAAAACAAAACTCAAAATGAACAATTTAAAATCCCTGCATACATATTTTCCTGCCATTCAGTCCATTCTCTTATGTAGCTGTCACAAGTTCCCTTCTCCAGGAGTTTTTCATCTTCCCTATTGTGGTTTGAATCAAAAATGCCCCTCATGGGTCATGTCATTTAATGTTTGGTCCCCATGTGGCCACATTGTGCAAACTGTGGAAATTTGAGAAGTGGTATATAGCTGCTGAGGGTCAGTGCTTTCAGCCATTGGAGGTTTTACCTGGATCTCTGGTTCCCATAAACTCTCTCCTTCCTGAAGCCATGATGTGAAGAGGACCTCTGATGCAGGCAATGCTGCCACCTGTTGCTGCCATGCCTCCCCCACCATCTAGGACTGAAGCAATATGTCATAAACCCAAATAGAACTACTCCTCATTCTTAAGTTTGCCTGGAAGCTATTCTGCCACAGAAATGAGCAAGCTAAACAGTCCCCATCTGAAACTACTCTGTGCTCATGGGACAAACAAAACTTTCCAACCCACTTTTCACAGCTGCTGGCACCCAACATGCTTTGTGTAGTCTTTTTGCATCTCCTCTTTACTTTTAAAATTAAAAATACACACAATTTTAAGTTTGATCCTTGCCTTGTTATGATTTGTAATGAATTAGCCATTCAGCAAATGACTTTGTATTTGGTTGCCTATCAATTTGTATTTAAGTAGATCCAGTAAGTTACATGTGATAGTATAAATCAGAATTTAGTCATTTTTTGTAGAAGTGGCCAAATAATAAATATTTCAGGCTTGTGAACCACATACTGTTCTGTGTCAATGACTGTAATAGCTGCTTGAGCATGAAAACTTCCATGGAAGAAGGAACAATGAAATAAAGTGTCTGGATCCTAATAGAGCATTATCAACAATGCTAAAATTTGAAATTAATTAACATTGAGTTGTTATTAAATATTTTAGTGTTTCTTTAACCATTAAGTTCTAGTGTTCCACAGCACTGTGACGGAATCAAACACTGAATTGTTCTCCCCATTTAAAAAGAATATACTGACTTCAGTGTTGTTTAATTAAGTTTTTGGTACACAAAACAAGTGTTCAGTAAATTCTATGTTTTGAATACATGTCCTGCAATGCTAATGTGTTGACAGCTTAGTCATTACCCTGTCGCATTATTAGGAGCTGTATAATGTTTAGGAGGTGTGGCATAGGGGATGAAATTAGATTTTATGGGGTCATATCCTTGAATGTGATATTGGGACACTAACCTCTCATCTATCTCATTGTTTTACTTCCAGGTTCCCAGAAGTTGCCTCCTAATATACCACCATGGCATGCAATCTCTTTGGATCTTGGAAGCTAAGCAGGGTCAGAGCTGGTTAACAGTTTGATGGGAGACAACCTGGCAATACCAGGTGCTATAGGCTTCAGAGAAGGACCTGGCAAAACACTCCCCCCAAAAATCAACCATTGAAAACCCTTTCAATAGCAGAGAAGCACTAACAGTACTGTTTCACCTATTGTGCTTAGGGTTCCTATGAGTCAGACACCGACTTGACACACCTAGCAACAACAACCACAAAGTGAGTACCTCACTCCACCATGTGTTCCTCCCATGATGTGCTGCAACCTTGTTGTCCCAAAGATAACAGGATCAATGAAACATAAATGTCTAAAACAGTAAAAAATAAAGAAGCAAATAAGTAAATAAATCCTTAAGGGGCACTGTGGTGCATGCTATAATACCAGTGTCCCAGGAGGGTGAGGTTGTAGGATTACAAGTTTGAGACTAAAGGCAGACTTTGTATCTTACAAAAATCCTATCTCAATATTTAAAATAAATAAAAATGAAAAGGTGGCTGCAATGCAGCTCAATGTATTAGCACATGCTCAGCATTTGTACGGTTCTGGGTACATCTTCCCCATACAGCATGATAAGCTAGTGAATACATTAATTAATTAATTAAGTTTTTAAAAAATGTTCCCACCAGTAAAGCTGATTTATCTCAGGTGTTGTCACCATGATGAAACTGGCTAAGTATGTATTGAACTCTTTCCTCCCTAGACACATCGCCATCTAACACTACCTTTTGTAACAGATAAGAGAGATGGATCTTCCCATGGGTGATGGCAGGTATTAAGCATTGGTAAAGTACTGTTGAACACTGTATAAATCACTATTAATGTTAATTACAAACCCTTATTTTAAGCAGTACTTCTGATTTTTCATTCTGTTCAGTGAACAAGCCAAGATATCACGGGATAAGTCAATTTGACTTGCTAATTGTCAGCTGTAAGTCCTCCCCCTATTGCCTTAGAAGCCTTCAGCAAAAGAATTTCAATAAAGCAAGCATCCAGATTACCTGAATTGCAACATGAGTTACTTTGAACACTCCACATAAACCTACACAACACAACTGTTGCAGTTCTTCCTGCTGAAGCACAGTTCTGGCACCTGATATTATGGCCCCATTTCACTATACTCTAAAATAGCCATTAACAGACTTTCAAACCAGGCATGGTGGCACATACCTATAATCAGCTACTTAGGAGGCAGAGGCAGGAGATTGCAAGTTCAAGACCAGAGGCAGTCTGTGTAATTTATCAACCCTCTGTCTCAAAAAAGTAAAAAAAATAAAAATAACAATAAAACAGTGGGCTGAGGGTGCAATTAGTGGTCCAGCACCTGCAAAGCATGCAAGCATGAATACCTGGGCTCAACTCCCAGAACCACACACACACACACACACACACACACACACACACACACACACACACACACACAAAGAGAAACCCCACCACCACCAACAACAACAAAAAACAGACTTTCCATACAACTACTTCCCCAAGAACGCAGAGGGAGCCCTTCTCCTGACCTAGTAGAAAAATTGTTGTGACTGGCAACAAAAGGACAATTCCATGATTCCTCTAAACATAATCCTTCATTTCTATGAAGATGTACTACAGTTTGTCCAACCTCTCTTTTCTGGTTATGTAAGGAGGCTGTTCAGCACACTTTCTGAGCCAGCTGGGTGACAAAGCCCTGTGGTACACTCCCTGGTGTTTCAACAATAGTCTGAATAACAGACTTCTCCTGAGTAGCATTTCTTACCTATTTCAGGGGAGCAGGCTCTTGCCTAATTTTAGAGATCAGGCTGAGGAGGAAAGAAGGTTATATTGTGTTAGTCTTTATTGATAACTCTTCATATCCTCTTTCTTGCACACAATGAAAGAGGTGGTAGCAGTAACACCAGAGGGAGAGGTTGGTCCACAGCAGAAGAGCAGCAGTCACAAAGCAGGAGCAGAGTTATCAGTTGCAAAAATGAAAGAAACTAAGGTGTTTAACGTTAAATAGTAGAAAGTTTGTGGTTCAGCCATTAATTCTGACAAAAGAGATGGAAACATAGAATGTCATTTCAATTTCTCTGGGAGATTTGGGATTCCCAAGGGTATAAATCATTTAGTCCAAGTGAAGGTCTAATTCAGAGCAGTGTAATGAATACAAAATTCTTCATGATGACACTATCCCCATGATTCTCCTTGTAGAATTATCTGATGCTTTAACTGCATATATTCACCAAAGATAAAGTTAAGACAAATAGATAAAATTTTGCTCATTTTGAGGTGCTGATGACCTGAACTACCAACCACAATGTCATTAACGCATGCCTAGAAAACGTCACAAATAAAGCCAAACAAATATATGTGGTTGTTGCTGTTGTTAGGTGCTATTGAATGGGTATGCTACTGCCGCGGTCCAGCTGGGGGAAGGGGAGAGCCAAGGATGAAAGAGACGAAGAGGCCAAGACTGATGGTCTTGAGCAAAGCTTTATTTTTAGTTCTCATACTTATGTAGGAATTATCAAAAAAGCTCAAGGAGCTGTCCTTGGGGGCTACAGCTGTTTCTGGCAACCTCAGCTTATTATCTACAACCTCAGCCATCCTGGAAGGCACACAACCTTGAAGGCATACAACCGCTTCTGTTTATTTTTTAGGGTAAAAGTTAACTCTCCCAGGAACAGCACTTTCTTTGTCTAGTGGCTCTGAAACACTTTGTAGGTCCTTAAAGGAGCAGCAGAACATCCTGTCTCTTATGGAACATGACCATCATTTTCTATATATAAAGCCTCAGACCCCGACATGCTACTCATAGTGACCCTCTGTATAACAGGGGAAACACTATTGTCAGTGCTTCTCTGCTGTTCATAGGGTTTTCAATGGCAGATTGATTTTTGGGAGGGGGTTGCCAGGTCCTTCTCCGAAACAAATATATAGAATTTAATATTAAGTATCAACATATGTGGGGCTGGGATTTAGCTCAGTTGGTAGAGCACCCCTCTTCAATTTCTGAGGTCCAGATTTCAAATCCCCGCACCACAAAAATGGAAGAAGGATGTGGCAATCCACTCCCGAGGCAATCCAAAAAAATCAGCCTTTGAAAACCCTATGAGGATTGCTATGAGTTGGACATGACTTGAAGGCACCTAACAATAACATGAACAATTAACATATGTACCCAAATGGTATGTACACAAGGACATCATTTAGCAATTACAGTAAAATGTTGTTGTTGTTAGGTGCCGTCGAGTCGGTATCCGACTCATAGCGACCCTCTGTACAACAGGGGAAACACTATTGTCAGTGCTTCTCTGCTGTTCATAGGGTTTTCAATGGCAGATTGATTTTTGGGAGGGGGTTGCCAGGTCCTTCTCCCAAGCCTACAGCTTCTGGTGTTCCCAGGCAGTCTCCCATCCAGGTAC
>VMDO01040910.1:0-11586 GCA_007922755.1 Pedetes capensis | reverse complement strand
TGTCTGTCTCTATCTCTCCCCCTCCCCTCCCTCTCTCAGTGCTGAGGATCAGTCCCAGGGCCTTGCACATGCTAGGCAGGCGCTCTACCACTGAGCTATATCCTCAGCCCTATGATCATTCTCTTTTTCCAAAAAATTCTTCTCTTCCTCTTTGTAGTCAACTCATCCCACACTCCTGACTCTTAGCAAACACTGACCTATATTCTATTGTTATTGTTTTTCCTTTGTATCAACACCATAAATAGAAACATAAAATATGGCCTTTTTTACTTGGTGTAATGCATTTGAAATTCATCTGTGTTATTTGTATCAGTAGTTTGCTACATTTACTTAAGTATGTATGTGTGCATTTTACTAAGTAGTATTCCTTTGCCTTGATGTATTACACTTCATTTATTCATCTGTTGAAGGATATTTTAGGATTTTTCCTCCAGTTTTGACAATTATGAATTATATTAATGTGTTCCAGAGAGGTAGAACCAATAAGCTAGACATAGACTTATAGCTCAATTGGTAGAGTGCTGTTCTGCAGTCTCTGAGGTCCCGAGTTCAATTCCCAGCACCACAAAAATAGGAGAAGGATGTGGCAATCCACACCCAAGGCAATCCCTAAGCAGTTAGCAATTGAAAACCCTATGAGGGTTGCTATGAGTCAGACATGAGTTGACGGCACCTAACAACAACAACAAGACTCATAAGAGGAGATTTATTAGGGGAGTTGGCTTACATGATTATGGAAGCTGAGAAGTCCCACAGTAGGTCATCTGTAGGTTGGAGACCCAGGAATGCCAGTAGCATGGCTCCATCCAAATCTGACAGCTTCAGAACCAGGGAAGCTGATGGTATAACTCTAAGTCTGAGACCAAAGACCTGAGAACCTGCAGAGCTGCTGGTATCTCTTAAGTCCTGGAGTCTAAAGTCCAGAGAGCCTGGAGTTTTCATGGCCAAGGTCAGGAAAAGAAGAGTGTCCCAGATCAACTAATGAGGTAAGAAATTGCCCTTCTGTCATTTATGTCCTATCCAGGACCCCAGCCTTTTGGATGGTGCACACCACACAGAGTGGATCTTTGCTACTCAGTTCACCTACTCACATGCCAGTCTCTTGTGGAAACATCCTCAAAGACACAGCCAGAAATAATGCTTTTCCTGTTCTCTAGGTATCCCTTAATCCAGTGAATTGGACACCTAGACTAACCATTGCACGAATAAAATTGCTATTAAAAAGTTCACATACACGTTTCTGTGTAAACATAAGTAATCATTTCATTTGGGTAAACACCTAGCAGTAGGACTGCTGAATCACATGGTAAGTAGATACTTAATGATAAAAGAAATACCCCCTAGCCGTGTGTGGTGGTACACACCTGTAATCCTAGCACTGGGAAGGCTGAGGCAAGAGGACTGCAAGTTTGAGGCCAGCCTGGCCTACATTGAGAGTTCCAGGCTAGCCTAGGCTACACAGTGAGACCCTTTCACACACACAAAAAAAACAATTAAAAAAGGAAACCTCCAAATTATTTATCTACTTTTCAGTGCTGATATGTAGAAATATATATTTTTTGGTATATTAAATTTTGTAACTCACCAGTCTACTAGTTTTTTTGTAGGTTCTTTGGGAGTTTCCATGTAGGCCACCATGGGGTCTGTAAACAGTTTTATTTCTTCTTTTCTAATCTGCACATCTTCTAATTTTTTTATTTGCCTTATTACATCTGTGATAACCATGACCTTCAGGATAATGTTGAATAGGAGTGGTAAGAGTAGACATCCTTCTGTTCTTCCTAATCTTAGTGGGGGAAGCATTTAATCTGTCACTACCAAATATGATGTTAGCTGTAGGTTTTTCATAGATGCCCTTTATCAAGTTGAGGAAATTCTCATCTGTTATTAGTTTTCTGTAAGTTTTATCATGAATTGCTGTTAAATATTGTCAAATACTTTTTGTGTCTAATTTGTTATTTTGGTGAATTGCTTTGAACGATGTTCAAATGTGGAGCCAGCCTTGCATTTGTGAATAAACTCTAGTGGGTCAGGATATATCATCTTTCTTAAGTATTGTTGAATTTGGCAATCCAGACAATTCCTGTCTCAACTTTCTTTTTACTACAAAGGTATAAAAGTGGTATTCATTCATTACAGACTATTTCGAACTTTGGATTTTGATCTTTTCTCAGACTAGCAATATGTAATAGGATACTATTATCCCCTTTTTTTTTCCAGGCAAGATCTCAGTATATAGCCCAGGCTGGCCTGGAACTTGTTAGGTACTACTCAGGCTGGCCTTCAACTTACAATTCTTCTGCTTCAACCTCCCATGTTCTGGGATTACAGGCATATGCTACCACACTTGGCATTCAGTAGGATACTCTTTTGTGATGCTAGACAGCAGCAACAAGCCACAGATCCTATTCAGCCATGTGATCACAAGGGTGAAAAACTGATACTCTATAGTGTGCTGAGTTGCCCGCATTTTGTGAATATTGTGTTATGTGTTTTCACATCCCATCATTGTCTATAAAACACCCATCCTTGTCTCCTGTACCCATACAGTCATTTTGTTTTTCACTTTCAGTATGATGTTGTTGTTGTTAGGTGCTGTCTAGTCATGTCCAACTCATAGCGACTCTCATAGGTTTTTCAGTGGCTGATTGTTTAGGGATTGCCTTGGGAGTGGATTGCCATGTCCTTCTCCCATTTTTTGTGGTGCTGGGAATTGAACCATGACCTCAGAGACTACAGAGTGGCACTCTACCAACTGAGCTAAATCTCAGCCCCACTTCCAGCATAGTATTCAATAAATGTATATGAGATACTCAGTACTTTATTACAAAATAGACTTTTCCATAGGTGATTTTGCCAAACTGTAGGCTAATGTCACTGTTCTGAACACACTTAAGACTGGCAAGGCTAAACTGATACTCATTCGATTAGGTGTATTAGATGCATTTTCAACTTACTATATTTTCAATATACTATGGATTTATTGGGATGGAACCCCAAGATAAGTCAAGGATCATCTATACATAAAATAATTTTTTGTGTGTGTGGTACTGGGGGTTGAAGCCAGGGCCTCTCGCTTTGCAAGTGCTGGACCGCTGAGCTGCATGCCCAGCCCATTTTTTTACTTTTTGAGACAGGGTCTTGCTAAATTATGCAGACTGCCTCTGGTCTCGAAATTGCAATCCTCCTACCTCTGCCTCCCGAGTCACTGGGATTATAGGAGTGCGCCACCGTGCCCGGCCATAAAATGATTTTTAAATTTATATGTATGTTCATGAGAGATATTGATCTGTATTTTTCTTATAATGTCTTTATTTTGTTTTGGTATCAAAGTAATGCTGGCCTCATAAATTGAGTTAGGAAGTAGTTCTTCCTGTTTAGTTGTCTGAAAGACTTTGTGTAGAATTAATATTGTTTCTTCTTTAAAAGTTTCATGGAATTAACAGTTAAAGATATCTGGGCCTGGAAAGTTTTTTTGTTTGCTTGGTTACTTTTTACTTTTTTTTTGAAGGAAAGATGTTAACTAAATTCATCTTCAAAAACTGTTTTGTGGTTGTTCAGGTTATATGTTGCTTTTTGAGTGAGCTTTGGTAATTTACATGTTTCAGGGAATTTGTTTTGTCTCAATTGTCAAATTTATTGGTATAAAGGTATTTATCATACACGTTCCTTTATTCTTCTAAAATCTGTAAAATCTATAGCGATGTCATCTGTCTCATTCCTGTTATTGATATTTTGTTGTTTTTCTCCTCTTTCCTGATCGATCTAGCCAAGGAGTTATGAAAAATCCAGCTCATAGCCAGGCACCATGGTGCATGCCTATAATCCCAGCAACACAAGAGGCTGAGGCAAGTGGATCGCAAGTTCGAGGTCAGAGGCAGCCTGCACAAATTAGTGAGACCCTGTCTCAAAATGAAAATTGAAACAAAAATTTAAAGAAGGATCAGAGCGCAGTACAGTGGTAGAGCACTTGCCTAGCATATGTGAGGACCTGGAATGAACCCCCCAATGCTGCCAAAAAAGAGAAAAAAAAAAGAAAAAACCTCATTCTTAACAAAGGTTAAATTGGTAAATTTTATGTTATGTATATTTTACCACAAGAATTTTTTTTGAGACAAAGTCTCACTGTGTAGCCCAGGCTACGCTCACTCTTGCAATCTTCCTACCTCATCCTCCCTAGGGCTGGAATTATAGGTTACACCACCATGCCCAGCAATTTTTTTTAAACCCAGCCCATTAATTTCCACTCTGATCTTTATTATTTCCTTACTTATGCTTTATTTATTTTTGATTTATTTTTTTCTCATTTTCTTAGTTCCTTAAGGAAGAAGCTAAGTCATTGATTTGTATTCTTTTCTAGTATAGGCATTTAGTGCTAGAAATTTCCCCTTCAGTAATCCTATAACTAATGATATCCCACAAATTTTGGTAATTTTATTTTTTCACTTTTATTCTATTAAAAATATATTCTAATTCCCCTAGTAATTTCCTTTTGACCTATGCAGTATTTTGTTGTTGTTAGGTGCCGTCAAGTCAGGTCCAACTCATAGTGACCCTATGTGCAATAGAATGAAACAGAACTCTACATTGTACCATGCCCAGCTCTATTATCAGTGTTTCTCTGCTATTCATAGGGTTTTCAATAGCGGATAGTTCCAGGAGTGAATTGCCAAGTCCTTCTCCCTAGGCTACAGCACCTGGTATTCCCAAGCAGTCTCCCATCCAAAGACTAACCAGGCCAACCCTGCTTAGCTTCCAAGATCATGCAAGATTGGATGCCAGGGTGCTATGGCTTTAGGCAATGTAGTATTTAGGTTGTTTTATTTATTTATTTATTTGCAATGCTAAGATAAAACCCAGGGTCTTGCACATGCTATGTGAGCACTCTACCACTGAGCTACATTGTCAGTCCTTACTCCATGGGTTATTCAGAAGCACATTATTTAGTTTCCAAATATTTGGGGATTTTTTCAGTTATCTTTGTTATTGATTTTCAGTTTAATTCCATCATGGCCAGAGAACATACTTTGTATAGCTTGAACCCTTTTGGACATATTGAGACTTATTTTATGGCACAGAATATGGTCATTCTTGGTAAATATTCTGCATGGACTTCAGAAGAATGTGTATTCTGCCATTGTTGGATAAGGTGTTCTATAGATGTCAATCATGTCAATTTGGTTGATTGTGCTATTCACATTTACCAAATCCCTGGTGATTTTCTGCCTACTTGCCCTGTCAATTATTGAGGGACATGTATTGAAATCTCCAACTGTAATTATAGATTTGTCTATTTTTCATTCCAGTTCTGTTTTTACTTTGTGTATTTTGGGGCTCTGTTATTAGAGGCATAAACATTTAAGGTTTGTTGACCCTTTTATTATGATGTGAACATCTTTATCGTAGGTAATATTCTTTGTTCTAGCATCTACTTTTTCTTTTTTGTTGTTATTTTTGTTTTTTGAAATAGGGTCTCTTTCTATAGGCCAGGCTGCCCTTAAATTATTAATCTTCCTGCCTCAGCCTCTCCAATGCTGGAATTATCTACTTTTTCTGTGATTAATATGGCCTCATCAGGTTTTTAACTTTTTTTAGTTGACTCTCCCTATGTAACAGACTGGCCTGGAACTCACAATCCTCTTGCCTCAGCCTCCCAAGTGCTGGTATTACAGATGTGAGCCACCACTCCTAGCTCTCTAGCTTTCTTTCTTTTTAATTTCATAGTGAGATAATTTTAAATTTTATTCTTTAATGTGGACATTAAATATTGTGTTTTTCAATGCAATATGTGTACATAGAATGAAAATTGAAAAATACAAAAGCATATACAGTGAAAACATCTCCTCTCCTAATCCCTAGACATCCAGTTGTTTTCCCCAAACCAACCATTGTTAACAGTTTCTTCTTCAAGCAACATGTATTTCTTTTCTTTTGACAGGGTCTCTATGAGGCTCAGGCTGGCCTGAAACTCACCATCTTCCTTCCTTAACCTGGGATTATAGGCCACTATGCATAGCAAGTAGATACATGTGTATATAATCTTTCTTCATAAAAGAGCTCAAGATACAGTTCTCCTACACTTTTCCAGCTTTCTTTTGATTAGTGTTAGTGTGGTAATTTTTGTCCCATTTAATTTTGACTTATTGGTACGTTCATTTTTTAAGGTGTGCTTTTTGTTAGTAGCATATAGTTGGTTCTGTCATCTTCTCTGTTTACTTATATATGGTTTCGTTTCATAGATTTTGGTGTTTTGTTATTGAGGCATAAACATCGAGAATTATGTTCTCTTTTGAACAATTGACCTCTTTATCATGACAAAATGATCCCTTCATCCCTGGTAGTATTCTTTCACAGGAAACCCACTTTACCTGATATTAATATAGCCACTTCAGCTTTCTTTTGCTTACTATTAGCATGGTATTTTTTCATCAAAAGCAGAGATGGGAGCTAGATTTGTTGCTTGGTAGTGGAGTATGCCTAGTATGCACAAGGCCCTGGGTTCCATCCTCAGCAACCCCCTCCCAGATACAAAAAAAGCAGAAATGTTCTTAGAAATAGTTACTAGTTTTTTATTTGTTAGTTGGTTGATTATTTTTCTTTTTGATGTTGAGGATTGAACACATGGCCTTGTAAATGTAAGCACATGCTCTACAACTAAGCTATGTCCCCAGCCCCCAATGTTACTGTTTTTAAAAGTGAATTTAATGAACTATGTTTTCTTAAAATTCTTACCCATCTACTTTAAACATTAAGAATGGATATCTATTTACTAAATAAAATAGATAATAGAAATATTCTTCAACTTTGTATCATGACTAGTTAAAGACAAAAACAGGTTTTTTTATGTGGTAGTGGGGGTTGAACCCAGGGCCTTGTGCTTGCATGCTCTGCAAGTGCTGGACCACCGAGCTGCACCCCCAGCCCATTTTTTTCTTTTTTTTTTACTTTTTGAGACAGGGTCTCTCTAAGTTATGCAGACTGCCTCTAGTCTCGAACTTGTGATCCTCCTGCCTCTGCCTCCTGAGCCACTGGGATTACAGGCATGCGCCACTGTGCCCAGCTTGCCAAATCAAATTTTAAGGAGCAAACAGAGAAAGTAATGACAGGGTACATAGATATAGTAGGATATCTGGAGAAAGGTTTTATGTAGAAAGCCTTTTTCTTATGACCTTTTAGGATATTGCTGATAAAGGCTCTTCAAGAGGTACTGACCTTTTGGGTGAGTATAGACAGAAATGGAAATCTCACTTCTAGTTATCTGGGCTCTAGTCCAAATGAAATTAAACCTGGAGCAGAATGTAGCCCATAGACCAGTGATTCCGCATCTCCAACCCAAATATCAATGATTTCTCTTGTAGAATTGGCTAGGAAATGAAGTTGAGGTTATGGTAAGTACTGAGGAAGCTAAACGCCATCTGAATGACCTTCTTGAAGATAGAAAGATCTTGGCTCAGGATGTGGCTCAACTCAAAGAAAAAAAGGAATCTGGGGAGAATCCACCTCCTAAACTCCGAGTAAGTGCAATAATCACACTCTGAATTCTCCAGAAATCTTCACCACTTTGGATGATTCCTTTCCTTTTAAAACTTCACCATTATGCCTACTATTCTTTACAGAGACGCACATTCTCACGTGATGAAGTGCATGGTCAACTTTCAGAGCCAGAAGATTCTATTACAAAGCAGATTGAAAGCCTAGAGACAGAAATGGAACTCAGGTAATAGGACTGCATCTAAGGCATAAAAATTTGTGCATGAAATCGAAAATAAAACCTATCCAGTGATTCAAAAGCTTTTTTCAAAAGCTTTGTGATAATGGAAAAATCGAGAAAGTAACAATGTTTTGAACCAGATGCTGAACTAGACATGTTAGATACATTTTCTCATTCAGTTCCTCAGATAGTCTATGAGGTAAGTATAATTTTTTCACTTTAGAGATCTGAAAATGAAGTTAGATATCTTAAGAAATTTGCCAAAGGTATTAACTAGCTAACAAACAACAGAGCTGGGAATCAAAACCCACTCTTACCTAATTCCAAATCCTGTGCTCTTTACAGTACACTATAACTTTTATGTAGTAGTGTCTTTGCATTGTAGAAGTAAGAACAGAATTATAGAATAACCCAATAAATGATCACAGAAGAGAAACAACATAGAAGGAAGACTTTAGAGGTCATCATCAAAATAGATAAACTATAATAAAATGTATAAGTAAAGCTATCCTGAACATTAAATGAGATTAAGTGTACATCACTCTTGGCATATTAGAAGTGCTCAGTGAATGTTCTCTCTCTTCCTTCCTTGGTCTAGGACCAGAAATTATGTTGTACGGTCTCTCTAATCATTATTATTGTTTTTTAAGCTATATGTGAGATCTTAAAGGAATAGAACTTTGGCAGAATTTTATAATGTCTGTTATTGTTGTTGTTGTTGTTGTTGTTGTTGTTGTTGTTGTTGTTGTTGTTAGGTGCTGTCGAGTCCAACTCATAGTGACCCTCATAGGGTTTTCAGTGGCTGACTGTCTCGGAATTGCCTTGGGGTGGGTTGCCACGTCCTTCTCCAATTTCTTAGGATAATGGAATTTTATAGCCCAGAAGACCTTGGAGATCATTTAATTTGGTGTTAACAATACATGCTAGCTTTTTATCTTTGAATACATTTATAAGTCACTCATCATTTATGGTCCTGTTTTGTGTTACACTGGATGCAGTTTAGAATATATAGAAAAAAATAAGTAATATTATCTTTGCTTTCAAGTAGAAATAGTATAATTAATCACAAAGATGCACTGAAATCATTTGTTAAAATTTCAAGAATGTGATAAACTATTGATAACTTAGAATTGGTTATGATGAGAGTATTTACATGACAGAAACAGGCAAAATCTACAAATCACTGCTGGTTTTTTAAGCACTGGTTGTCAAATATTTCCCTTCACACCACATGCATAAGTAAATGATGCTGTAAACATAGGGCAGGTACCAAGTAGAAGGAATTACACAAAAGTGAGTTTAATGAGCCAGGTGCAGTGGTGCATGCTTGTAATCCCAGTGGCTCAGGAGGCGGAGGCAGGAGGATCGCAAGTTTGAGACCAGAGGCAGTCTGCGTAACTTGGGCAAGACCCTGTCTCAAAAAGTAAAAAAAATGGGCTGGAGATGCAGCTCAGTGGTCCAGGATTTACAAAGCATGTGTGAGGCCCTGAGTTCAACCCCCAGTACTGCAAAAAAAAAAAAAAAAAAAAATGAGTTTAATAAGGAAATTAGCCTAAAATTAATGAAATTTAAACTAAATATTGAAATAGATAAGAAACATAAACTGTCAGAGAAGACAGGAAAGGGCATATAATATATGATCACTCTGAAGTGTTCCCACATACCTCTACTAGAAGCTTGCCCTGACTCTTCATCCTCATTAAAAACCTATTCAATGAAATTATGTTAGAAAATTTCCCAAATCTAGAGAAATTTATATCCTACCACAAAGAGACATTTAGAACCACAAATAGACATGACAAGAAAAGAACTTCCCCACAACAAATTATAGTTAAAATGCCAAGATTACAGTACAAAGAAACAATATTCAAAGCTGCAAGAGAAAAACACCAGCTCACTTACAAAGGCAAATCCATCAGAATAACATCAGACCTCTCCGCACAAACCCTCAAATCTAGGAAAGCATGGAATGATATATTTCAAGCCCTGAAAGTAAATAACTGCCAACCAAGATTATTATATCCATTAAAGTTGTCATTTAAAATTGATGGAGAAATAAAGACCTTCCAATACAAGCACAAATTAAAGCACTTCATGATGATGAAGCTTCATCATGATGAAAGCACTTCATGATGTAGAAGATGTTTAAAGTAATCCTATACACACAGGTGGAAGAAAGTCAGTCTCAATCGTGAGAGTACAGGGAAAGATAAATTTCATGAGAGGAATGAATGAACTAGTGTAAACTAGGAAAGAATTGGTCAAGTCTGCCTCAAAAAACAGCAAACCCCATATATGAATAAGAGAGAAAACACTTAACACAATCACCAGAATCAGCAAACCCCTCACAATAATAACCCTAAATATAAATAGTCTTAACTCTCCAATTAAAAGATATATGTTAGTAGAGTTGATTAAAAAATAAGATCCAACAATTTGTTGTCAAGAAAAACATCTCACTGGGAAGAACACTTACAGACTGCAAGTGAAAGGATGGAAATTGATATGCCAAGCAAGTGAAAGAAAAAAAAAAACAGGAGGAGTAGCTATCCTTGAACCAGGAAAAAGTAGGCTTCAAGTTAAAATTAGTGAGAAGGGATAAAGAAGGTCACTACACATTAATAAAGGAAACCATTGATCAAGAAGGTACAACACTTGTAAACACGTGTTTTATGAATCATAAAACACACACTACAGGACATAAAGGGACAGATAGATTCAGATGCAATAATGGTGGGTGACTTCAATACCCTACTCTCATCAATAGTAGAACATCCAGACAAAAAAATCAAAAAAGAAGCTTCACGGATAAAAACCACAATAGATCAAATAGACTTAATAGACATCTACAGAATATTCCATCTAAAAGCTACAGGATACATTCTTCTCAGCAGCTCATGAAACTTCTAAAGTAGATCATATTTTAGACCATAAATCAAATCTTAACACATACAGAAAAATTGAAATAATTTTGTGTATCTTATCAAATTGTTGTCATTGTTATTAGGTGCCATCAAGTCATAGCGACCCTACATACAACAGGCAAGGCACTATTATTGGTGCTTCTCTGCTATTCATAGGGTTTTCAGTTGTTGTTGTTGTTGTTAGGTGCCGTCGAGTCGGTATCCGACTCATAGCGACCCTCATAGGGTTTTCAATGGCTGAGTGCTTCAGGATTGCCTTGGGAGTGGATTGCCAGGCCCTTCTCCCATTTCTTGTGGTGCTGGGAATTGAACTCGGGGCCTCAGAGACTGCAGCGCAGCGCTCTACCCACTGAGCTAAATCCCAGCCCGGGTTTTCAGTAGTGGATTGATTTTTGGGAATGGGTTGCTGGGTCCTTCTCCCAAGCCTACAGTATCTGATGTTCCCAGGCCCATCCCTACTTAGCTTCCAAGATCTGATGGGATCCAATGCCACAGTGCTATGGCTGTAGGCTATCAAACCATAATGGAATAAAACTAGAAATCAACAGCAAGAGAAATTACAGAAAGTATACAAATACATGGAGATTGAACAAGACACTCTTAGATGACCTAAGGGTCCTTGAAGAAATCAGGGAGGAAATCTAAAAATTCCTAGAATCAAATAAAAATGCTACCTGCCAGAACTTTGGGGTGCAGCAAAGGCGATTCTATGAGGGAATTTTATACCTATGAATGCCTACATTAAAAAATTAGAAAGGACTCAAATAAATAACTTAGTGATGCACCTCAAGGTCTTAAAAAACAAGAACAAGCAAAACCCAAGATCGGTAGATAGAAAGAAATAATAAAGATCAGAACAGGAATTAATGAAATGGATACTAAAAGAACAATAAAAAGGCTTGATGAAACAAAGTTACTTCTGTGAAAAGATAAACAAAATTGACAAATCCT
>VMDO01040909.1:0-11588 GCA_007922755.1 Pedetes capensis | reverse complement strand
GTTAGTACCTGGATGGGAGACCGCCTGGGAACACCAGGTGCTGCAGGCTTGGGAGAAGGACCTGGCAACCCCCTCCCAAAAATCAATCTGCCATTGAAAACCCTATGCACAGCAGAGAAGCACTGACAATAGTGTTTCCCCTGTTGTACAGAGGGTCGCTATGAGTCGGATACCGACTCGACGGCACCTAACAACAACACAACAGTTAGCATTCAACATATATTTGTTGAATGTCTACTATGTGCTAGGCAATGATCCAACCAGTAGGAGGTTTAATCCATTTGACAGATATATTTTGATTGTGTTATGACTTTGTTAATAATTCTTACTTAGTTTTAACTTTTCAAAAATATTTTATGGTATGACTTTTCGTTTTATTGTTTATGGCACATCTGTGTGAATGTTTTACTTTTGACAATCTTGGTGTTTCTATTCCATTGTAAGTTCTTGTAATGTCAGCTTTATATATTTAAGCCTTTATTTCTTTAGTTATCACTTATGAGAAAATATATTTTAACTCCCTATTGAAATGTGAGAAAATGTGTTTCCTACTCGCTGTTATGACACCTGGTTTTTCATTATACTCTTCTTAGTTTCTCTAGTGGTTAAATTTACATTTTTCTTTTCAGTAAATTGTTTTGTTTTATTTTTGTTTTTTAGAAAGGGTCCCACTGTATCACGTAGACTGACTGTGTAGTAATCCTCTTGCTTCAGCCTTCTAAACAGCTGGGACTAGAGGCATGTGCCACCATGCCTGGCTACATGGACAGTTTTAAATAATGCACATATCCCTTTGTTACTTGATTTGTCAATTTTTGAAACATTCCCTGTTGATATTCTCCCCACATAATACACTGTAATAAATATAAAAATGAGTTTATTTGCATCAGCTGGTTGTGCTCTTGCCCTTTTGTAGGGTATCAAACAGAGCAGACAAAGTGATATTTTAGAAGGTTAAAGCAGATCCTGTCACTCCTCTCCTTCAGTCTCTTTAGTGACTTCTCATTTCTGGCCTACCAGGTCCTGAATGACTTGTCTATCAGCTCGCCAACCTCATCTCCCTAATACTACTTACTTAGCTTGGTGAGTTCTAGCCACAATGGCCTACAGATCTCCTTATTCTTCGAACTTGTTTAGCGATAATATTGAAGAAGTATACTGAAAAGAAAGGATGCATATAGGATGCTACTTGTTTCAAGGACTTTGAATTTTCTACTTCCAGTTTGGAATGTCTTTCCTTCTTTTCACGTCCTTCTCAGTTTATCTCCTCAGGGAAGTCTTCTCTAACCACCTTCTATCATAGCATAACAATCCTTTCTACCTCTTGCAGTTATTTTCTAACATATTATGATGCTTCTTGCTTCATAATATTTCTCAAAATAGATAATCACCTTGTTTATGCATTATTTGATGTCTGACTACACAACTTCCATATAAGTTCCATGAAGATGTTTTTAGGTGCCATAAAGTGGGGTCTGACTCATAACAACCCTCATGGGGTTTTCAATGGCTGATTGTTTCAAGATTCCTTTGGGAGTGAATCACTATATCCTTGTCCCATTTTTGCAGTGCTGGTGATGGAACCTAGGCCCTCAAAGAGTGCAGTGCAGCACGCTACCAACTGAGCTAAACCCCAGCCCTCTATGAAGATAGGTACTTATATTTTCTTCTGCTGTACACTAAGTAGTCTGTGGCCATACCACTGTGACATCCAATCCCACTAGATCTCGGAAGCTAAGCAGGGTCGGGACTGGTTAGTACTTGGATGGGAGGCCACCTGGGAACACCAGGTGCCATAGGCTTGGGAGAAGGACCCAGCATCCCTCTCCTGCCCCCAAAAAAATCAGCCATTGAAAACCCTATGAATAGCAGAGAAGCACTGACAATAGTGTTTCATTGTCGTACATAGGGTCACTATGAGTTGCACACCAACTCGACAGCACCTAACAACAACAACAACATACACTAAGTATGTGGGCCAATGTCTGCATATGTAGTTGGTATTCACTAAACACTTTGGATAGAAGAAGAACTGAATATACTAAAATGAAATTAAGAAGGAAATTTTGACTGGTAACAGAAAGAAAAAAAAGTGACAACTGGAGAATTATTTAGTAGCCAAATGCTTTGTATATTTTAAAAACAAGTATGTGTGAACATTTTTAGGAAGTAAAACCAATGAAAAGAGAGGAAATGACCGGAGTAAATCCCTGAAGAGGAAAAGGGGATGGAAGGCAGAACACAGTTAGAAAAATACAATTTACATAGATGACAGTACCTCTTCCACTGAACCAGTACTAAGACAAGAGTTAAAGAGGCCATGAATTAATCGATAGATATTAGTGATGGGGCATGTACATGAGGGACTTTCCATTTGATAGCTTCTATTTACCAATGCGGGGCTAGGATTTAGCTCAGTGGGTAGAGCGCTGCGCTGCAGTCTCTGGGGCCCAGAGTTCAATTCCCAGCACCGCAAAAATGGGAGAAGGGCCTGGCAATCCACTCCCAAGGCAATCCCGAAGCACTCAGCCATTGAAAACCCTATGAGGGTCGCTATGAGTCGGATACCGATTCAACGGCACCTAACAACAACAACAACAACAACATTTACCAATGCTGTACAGGCAAGATTATTTTCTGAATATGAGGTAGAGGTGAGGCTTATGGAGTAAGAGAAAAGTAGCCTAAAGAAATAAAAGTATTGCTGGTAGGCACTGACAGCACAATTTAGGTTGAATACTTTTAGGTTGAAGACTTAGGTTGAAATTTATTTTCCTATACATATGAGGATGTGTGTTTGCTCTGGAAGTAATCAATAACCCAGGTACAGAAGCTGAGAAGACAAAAAAAAGGAAAAAAGGAAAAAAGAAAAAAAAATAGAATTGTCCCAGAGCAAGGCTTTTGAAGCATGAGTGGGATACAGAAATAAGGAATAGGAGGCAAGTAAATAGAGGATATTGGCCTGTATATATAAAATGGACTCTAGCCTGAATAGAGAAGAATATAAAGACCTGAGAAGATTCAGAGATTTGGTGAAAAGAAGAGGAGTCAAGGAACTGTATATACTGACGAGGCAGGAAAACAGCTACAGTGAGGTGTTTTTTGTTTGGTGTGTGTGTGTGTGTGTGTGTGTGTGTGTGTGTGTGTGTGTGTGTGTGTGAAATGACTGGAATAATGGAAGAGTGTAACCAAAGAATGTGATAGTTGAGTTTTA
Source organism: Pedetes capensis (assembly GCA_007922755.1). Classification (NCBI taxonomy): domain Eukaryota; kingdom Metazoa; phylum Chordata; class Mammalia; order Rodentia; family Pedetidae; genus Pedetes; species Pedetes capensis. The sequence continues at coordinate 8,374 of VMDO01040909.1, read as the reverse complement.
CACATATGGAGAGGAAAACACTCTGGATAATGAGAAGTTTTAAGTATAGCCAAAGACCACAAGCCTTGTACAAGTTACCTACCTTCTTTGGGCCTCAGTGTCCTCTGCTGTAAAAGAAGGACAATAATGACTGTTTCAGATGTTCTAAGGATTAGAGTAGACTGTGAAAGCCAGATATAATGTCTGGTTTATAGCTGGCTCACAGCATATAATACTTGTAAATAATAGTAATCCTTTACTCATCTTTAGTAATTAGTGTGGTTTTAAAAATAAACTATTAAGTGAAAGAATTGAAAAAATATTTTTCAGGCAAATAGAAACCAAAAGAGAAGAATATACTTCTGTTAAGTATATTCTCTTAAGTGGATATACTTGTATCAGACAAAATAAACTTTAAATTAAAACTGTAAAAAGGCCACGCCGGGTGCACCACTGCTGGCGGTGTGCGGTGGCGCTACTGCTGGCAGTGTGCAATGATGTCTGTGCCGGCCTGGCAGGTGGCCCAAACCAAAAGCCCCTGGGGTTTCCTTACCAGCACTGACAGGAGCTTATCTGGAATCCACACCTAGGGAAGATGCAGCAGGATGTGGAGTTTCTTATGGGGCTGTTGGATACAGATGAGCTGCGAGGAGAGGCTAGGTACTACCTGACCAAGTGGTTTCGGGCACTCTACCAACACAGCCCACTACCAGCCCCACATGGGCGGAGCCCCAGGGGCTCAGCTCAGAAGCTTGTGCCTCTTTGAGCCCCTGGCACCACAGGCAGACAGTGCATCGACAGGACCAACCTGGAGCCCAGGCGGACCTACCCTTTGAGGAGCCATGGCTGGTACAGGCTTTGCTGGGGACCAGTGATGATTAGGGATCTCAAACCTCTGTGCTCCAGCAAGATGCAGGAGGCAGCTGGGACAGTGTGTCATTTAGAAGCAGCCAGGAGGAGGGAGATCCAAGAAAAGAGAATGACTGATGACTGACCTCCGGGCCTTTGCACTGGCTCTTCCTGTTTCCTGGCATGCCCTTCCCTAATACCACAGCATTTGTCCCCCTGCCCCCACTTCAAGTCCTTACCCACCTGACACCCCAGTCAGGCTCTTCCAGACATCCATTTAAACCTGCACCCCCTCACCTGATTTTCCCTGTAGGAAGCAGAAGCCCCTCCTCTCAGACATCCACCTCCTAATCCCCCAAATCTGTGAATATGCCACTTGATGTGGTAAAAGGGACTTTACAGATATGATCACATCAAAGACTGAGATAGAGAAGTGTATCCTGGATTCTGGTTGGTGTTGTGTAGTCAGTTACAGGGGTCCTTCTCAGAGGGAAGCCGTAGCCCAGGGTGGCATGTACCTGTAGACCCAGCTACTAGGGAGGCTGAGGCAGGAGGATCACCTGAGTGACATAGAGGCCCTATAAGAAAGAAAAGAGGGAGGGAGGGAGAGAGAAAAAAGAAGAAAAGAAAAGAAAGGGGAAGGCAGGAAAGAAAAGGAAGGAAGGAAGGAAGGGAGGGAGGGAGGGATGGAAGAAAAGAAGGAACAAAAAGAAAAGAGACAGAGAGAGGCAGGGAAAAAGGACTGATGTGGCCCAAAGCCAAGAAATGCAGACAGTCTAAATGCTGAAAAAGACAATGCTTGGATTATCCCTGGGACCTCCGGAGGGAATTCAGCCTTTGATTTTTAGACCCCATTCTGGGTTAGGGATGTAGCTCAGTGGTGGAGCACTTGCTTAGCATGCACAAGGCCCTGGGTTCCATCCTCAGCACTGGAATAAATAGATAAACAAACAAATAAATAACCTTAGAGGAAAATCTTCAAGACTTAAGTGGTAAAGAGTTCTTACGCACTGCACCAGAAGCATGACCCATAAAAGAAAATAATTTCCACTTACCCTGGCACACACCTGTAATCCCAGCACTGGGGAAGCCGAGGCAGGAGGATCGCAGGTTTGAGGTCAGAGAAAGCCCATGCAATTTAGCAAGACCTTGTTTTGAAATAAAAAAAACAAGAATGAGGCTGGGGGTGCCGCTCAGTAGTAGAGCACTTGCCTAGCATGTGTGAGGCCCTAGGTTCAACCCTTTGGTACTGCCAAAAACAAAAAAACAAAAGACCTCATTTTGGAGTTGTGACCTCTAGAAATGTAAGATAATACATTTTTGTTTTTGTTTTTGTTTCTTGTCAGTTTGTAAAGGGAGTCTATTGAGAGAAACAGGAAAGGAGATGCTTTTACAACATAGAACAGGCTGTCTCTTACGCAGGGTCAACAATTTGTGGGTTTTTTTTTTTTAAGCTACTAAGTTTTGGTCACCTGCAGCAGTAGCCCTGTGGCATCCGATCCCCTCAGATCTTGGAAGCTAAGCACGGTCGTACTGGTTAGTACTTGGATGGGAGACCACCTGGGAACACCAAGTGCTGCAGGCTTGGGAGGAGGACCGGGCAACCCACTCCCAAAAAACAACCTGCCATTGAAAACCCTATGAATATCAGAGTAGCACTAACAGTAGTGTTTTACCTGTTGTACATAGGGTCACTGTGAGTCAGATACTGACTCAAGGGCACCTAACGAAAACAACAACAACAAGTTCTGGTCATTTGTTACTGCAGCAATAAAAAAAATGAATGCACTCCTTTACCCTGATCGCCCCCAAAAAATACAATATAATATTTATTGTGTTAATTGCCTGTAGTCTTCTCTGTCTCCTTAGAATAGTGCTTGCCAATAGAAATACAATGCAAGCTACGTATGTAATTCTAAATTTTCTATTAATCATGCTTACTAGAAAAGTAAAAAAGCCAGGCATGGTGGAGCATACCTTTCATCCCTGTATGTGGGATGCTGAGGCAGGAGTTTGAGGCCAACCTGGGCTATATAGGAAGACCCTATCTCAAAAAACAAACAACAAACAGGAGGGAGGGGTGTCGCCATCAAGATTTTACCTTTTGGCTGGGCCGGAGGCAGAGGCTGGAGGATCACAAGTTCAAGGCTAGAGGCAGCTTGTGTAACCTAGCGAGATGCTGTCTCAACATAAAACATAAAAGAAGGGATACGGGTGCAGCGAAGCAGGGGTGGGGATGTGATCCGTAGCAGAGCACTTGCATAGTATGTACAAGGGCCTGAGTTCAACCCCTCAGTATAAAATAATGTATCTTTTGTCAGAGAGGAGAAATGGAGAGAGGATGGTTAATGGTGCAGGGTACAGTTGGACAGAAGGAGTAATTTCTAATGCTCCATAGCACCATAGGGTAGATATGATTGATAACAATCAATTGTACATTTTGAAATAGCTAGTAGAGCAGATTTTCACTGTTCCCAGAATAAAGAAATGATAAATGTTTGAGATGATGAATTCACAAATTACTTGATCTGGTCATTATATATTGTATACATGTATCATGCCTGCAGCGGTAGCCCTGTGGCATCAGATCCCATCAGATCTTGGAAGCTAAGCAGGGTCGGGCCTGGTTAGTACCTAGATGGGAGACCGCCTGGGAACACCAGAAGCTGTAGGCTTGGGAGAAGGACCTGGCAACCCCCTCCCAAAAATCAATCTGCCATTGAAAACCCTATGCACAGCAGAGAAGCACTGACAATAGTGTTTCCCCTGTTGAACAGAGGGTCGCTATGAGTCGGATACCGACTCGACGGCACCTAACAACAACAACATGTATCATACTATCAGTGTACCTCATAAATCTGTGCATTATGTGACAATTTAAAATTTACAATTTAAATAAAAATTCAGTAATTTTAGATGTGAACTAAAAAAATGTTTAAAACTGTAAAAAATTTTGACATGATCTCCAAATGAAGTTACACATAGAGGATGCAGAGACCCAGTGATGGGACAAAGTCAAATTCATTCTTTATCATTAGGATTGTGCCCCATAAGTGGCCAGACTGCCTCAGGTACATTATGAGTTAATACACCTTATTACCTCTATAAGTTATCTTGAAACTAACACTATTTAATTGTATTACATTGTATCTTTGTATAGTACTTGTTATATATAACATATAAAATGATCCACAACTTTTGTTTTTAAAAAAGACCTTAAAAAACTATAAAGGAGACAAAGGTTAATATATAATGATGAAGAGGGTAAGTCCTCCAAAGTATATAGCAATTGTAAATGCATATGTTCTTAACCTCAGATTACCCAAATATATACAGAAAATCTCATCAAATATTAATAGATCAAAAGATAGACACATACAGCAATACAATAATTGTTCTTTTTGATGTTAGTTGTCATTGAGTTGCTGTCCAACATAACACTATTGTCTGTGTTTCTTTGCTATTTATAGGGTTTTCAATGGCTGATTGTTTTTTGAGAGTGCGTTACTGGGTCCTTCTGCAATAATAGCAGGGGGATCAATACTTCATTTCCAACAATGACTAGATCACCCTTTAAAATGGATATCCTGTCATTTGGAACAACAGGATGAATATGGAGGGCATTGTTGTTATTGTTAGGTGCCATCCTGACTCATAGCGACCCTCATAGGGTTTTCAGTGGCTGATTATTTGGAAATGGATTGCCACATCTTTCCCTCATTTTTGTGGTGCTGGGGATTAAACCCTGAGACTCATTATTTTTCTTTCTGTACATTCCATTATATTGTGTGAAATAAGGAAGCACAGAAAGAAAAATAATGTATGTTATCTCATATGTGGAATGTAAAAATAGAAAAGAAAGAAAAAAGGCAAATATATAACAGCTGATAATAAACTAGTGGTTATCAGAGATGAAGAAAGGGTTGAGATGGAGACATAATTAGAAGGGTACAAAACTGAGGTGATATAATATAAATGTCTAGTGATTTAAAAGACAGCATTAGGATCATAGTTTAAAATACATTGTTGTACATATCCTGAAAATTTGATATGACAGAAAGTTTTAGATACTCTTCACCATACAACAGCAGCAACAACCATACACACACAAAAAAACACATAACCATGTGAAATGAGGAATATGTTGATTGACTTGATCGTAATAATAGTTTCACTATGTATATGTCTATCAAAACATCACACTGTGCACCTTTAATGCAGGAAATATGTATCTTTTTAAAAAAAAAGAAAGAAATTGATGGGTGCAGTGGCACATGCCTGTAATCCCAGCAACTTGGGAGGGAAGAGGCAAGAGGATCACAAGTCTGAGGCCAGAGGAAGCTTGTGTAACTTAGTGAGACCCTGTCTCAAAATAAAAAATAAAAAGGGGCTGAGGCTACAGCTCAGTGGTAGAGTGCTTACAAAAGTATGTGTGAGGCCCCCTCAGTACTGAAAATATGGGTTCAGTCCCCTCAGTACAGATGAAAAGAAAAGAAAAAGAAAAAAAGAAAGAAATTCTAAGTAGGTCAACTTCAGAGTACATTTCATTACATTTTAGAACTTTAGGGCCTCTAAAGATCATCAGACCGAGCTGGGCACAGTGGTGCACACCTGTAATCCCAGCAGCTCGGGAGGAGGAGGCAGGAGGATCGCAAGTTCGAGACCAGGGGCAGTCTGCGTAATTTAGCAAGACCTTGTCTCAAAAAGTACAAAAAAAAAAAAAAAAGGCAAGGCCCTTGGTTCAATCCTCAGTACCAAAAACAGAAAAAAAAAAAATCATCAGACCAACCCCTTAATTTACTGATGAAGAACCTGAGATCTAGAAAGATAAAGAAAATTGCTCATACTCAGACCCCCTTTGCAGCTTTGCTTTATCTCATTTACTTCAATAAAATCTTCTAAGGAACTCTAATCATGGAGAAGAATCTCAAGTGGGGCCTATTTATCATTCAACAGTAAGTATGAGGTGGATCCTATTTACCATTACTTTACCTACAATTCTAACAAGTTTGTTTTAATAGTATCCAAGCCTATAACTATTAAGATCAATACAATGCAAAGATAAAGCAAGATTGTTAGAAGAAACCAGCATGAGCATTAAGAATAGTAAGTAAACAGCAAAGAATACTCAACAACAAAAGGGATATTCACATTTAAAGAGACACAGCAGTCTAATATCATTTATTTCTAAAGAGCATACTGTCAATTCACTTTCTTTAAGTCCTCCCATATCCTAGAAGTTGGGCTGTCTAGACAATGACAACAGCCCCTAATTAGTTATTATAAAAATGTTTTATTCTATCCCTTATTGTTGATTGAGTGGTGTAAGTAAATAGGGATAGAATGTGGGGGGGGGGGATTTGGGCTTTGTAAAGCTAACCAAATTATATTTTCAGATTAATGGCCACTAGACACATGCTCTTTTTGGCCTTTTTAAAAGTGATAAATAAAATTGCGGGCTGGGATTTAGCTCAGTTGGTAGAGCGCTGTGCTGCAGTCTCTGAGGTCCCGAGTTCAATTCCCAGAACCACAAAAATGGGAGAAGGACCTGGCAATCCACTCCCAAGGCAATCCCGAAACAGTCAGCCATTGAAAACCCTATGAGGGTCGCTATGAGTCAGATGCCAACTTGACGACACCTAACAACAACAACAACAACAAATAAAATTGCATATATTTATGGGGTATAATATGATGTTTCAATGTATGTGCAGTGTGGAACAATTAAGCAGCTAATTAACATATCACCCCACATGCTTATCATCTTTTTGTGTGAAAATATTTAAAATCTACACTCTTAGCAATTTTCAAGTATATAGTACATTATTATGAATCAGCACAATGATGTAGAGTAGATATACTGAACTCATTCCTCCTAACTGAAAATTTTTATCATTTGACCAACATCTCAACCTGTCCCCCTCTCTAGCCCCTGACACCTACAATTCTACACTACATTTCTATGAGCTCAGCCTTTTCAGATTTCACATATAAGTGAGATCATGTAGTATTTGTCTTTCTATTCCTGGTTTATTTCACTTAACATAATGTCTTCTAGGCTCACACATATTATTGCAAATGATAGGACTTCCTTCTTTCTCAACGCTGAATTGCATAACCACTGTGTGTATATATAAGTATAGGTATATAAATACATAAATATAATGTGATATATGTATGTATTTTATTTATCAATTAAAATCTACACCTTTTCTTCATAAATTCATCAAGTGAGGGACATTTAGATTAATTCTATATGGTTATTTTGAATTATACCACAATGAACATAGGAATGTGGATATCTCTTTTATATACTGATTTAATTACCTTTGTATATATACCCAGAAGTTGGGTCATATGGTAGTTCCATTTTTAATTTTTTGAGGAACCTCCATACTCCTTTCCAAAATGGCTGTACTAATTTATATTCTCTGTGTAAAAAGGGTTCCTCTCCCTCCATATCATTGATAGCATGTTATCTTGTCTTTTTAGTAACAGTCATACTAATAGATACAAGTTGATACCTCTTTGTGATTTTAATTTGCATTTCCCTGGTGGTTAGTGACGTGTAGCACTTATTTATATAACTATTGGATATTTTTATGACTTCTTTTGAGAAATGTCTATTTAAATTCTTTGCTTATTTTTTAATCAGATTATCTTTCCATGCTGTTAGGTTATTTGAATTCTGTATATATTTTGCATATGAACCTTTCACCAAATACATGTTTTTCAAATATTTTCTCCCTTTCGTAAGTGGTCTCTTCAATCAGTTGATTGTTTCCTTTGCTGTGCATAAGCTTTCTAGCTTGATAAACCCCATTGGCCTATTTATGAATTTTTGCCTATCCTCTTGGTGTTATATCTGTAAAAAAAAACTTCTCTCAGACCAAAGACAAGAAGCTTTTCTCTTATATTTTATTTGAGCTGTTTTACAGCTTCAGGTCTTATGTTCTTAAGGCTTTGGTCCATTTTTAGTTGATTTTTGTATGTGGAGGGAGATGAGGATCCAATTCCTTTCTTCTTCACGTGGATATCCAATCTTGTCAACATTATTTACTGAGGAGACAGTCCTTTCCCATTGTGTGTTCTTGTCATACTTGGCAAAGATTGTTATTGTTGTTAGGTGCCATCAAGTTGGATCTGACTCATAGTGACCCTCATTTTGGCCATAAATGTGGGAATTTATTTCTGGGCTCTCTGTTCCTTCATTGGTCTACATGTTTGTATATGTAGATTTTGAGATCAGGTAGTGTGATTTCTTCAGTTTTGTTCTTTTTGCTGAAGATTGCTTTGGCTACACATGGACTTTTGTACTTTCATATCAATTTTAAGATTTTTTTCTACTTATGTGAAAAGTGACATTGAAAGTATTATAGGAATTATATTGAATTTATAGGATACTTTGAGTAATATGGATATTATAATAATATTAATTTTTCCAATCCATAAACACAGGGCATCTTTACATCTATTTGTGACTTCATCAATTCTTTTCATCAATGTTTTGTAGTTTTCAGTGTACACATCTTTCATCTCTATGGTT
>VMDO01040908.1:0-11589 GCA_007922755.1 Pedetes capensis | reverse complement strand
AGCGGTGGAGGCTGAGGTCAGGTCCAGGGAGCGGTGGAGGCTGAGATCAGGTCCAGGCATCGGTGGAGGAGGCTGAGGTCGGGTCCAGGCAGTGGCGGAGTCTGAGGTTGGGTCCAGGGAGCAGTGGAGGCTGAGGTCGGGTCCAGGCATTAGTGGAGGCTGAGGTCGGGTGCAGGGGAGAGCCAGGAACCTGCCCCTGGCCTGCTTGTTGATGGGGTCCAGGTTCCTGCACCAGACACTGTGTGTCCACACTGCTGGGGACACTACCAACCCTGGGGGCCACCTCAGGTCTCAGAGGCCACGGAAGCCATGGAGAAAGACCCTCCAGCACCCAGAGAAGGGCCTGGGGATCTTCCCGGTGCCGGCGAGTGCTGGTCACGCCTGGCCGACTCGAGGGATCATTTTTTCATCATGGACCAAAGCTAACAAGCACCCCCAATTCTTGCCCAGCAGGGCTGCCAGGGGGCTCTAGTCAGACTTCAGAGCCACCGAGCCTTGTTACAAAGCTGGGAGACACAGTGCTCGATTGTTTCTGGAGAGCCACGGAGGGTGGCCTTTCCTTCCACAGGCCCCGCTTCAGTGAGTTGATGAGACGGCCTCCCCTCCCTGTCCTCTTTCTCACACTCCTACAATGTGGGGGACCCTGGTGTGAGGCTCACCCCAAAACATACAGGGGCTGTGGGCTGTGCTCCCGAGCAGGCCTGGGAGCCAGGCCCTGCCCTCAGGCTGCCGGGACCGGGCTGCACACAGACCCTGTGGGAGCTCTGAACAGACAAAGCCAGGCCAGGCGGCCCAGGCACGGCCTTCAGCTCAGAGAGGCCTCAGTTCCTAGAAGGGTCTGGAAAGCCTGTTGTCGGCTGCCCACTAGAGAAGTGGAGCAGGACTGGGTGCTCCCCACGGCCCTTTTCTGATCTGCCCACTCCATAGAAGACCTCCTTGCTGGTTTGCTCTCCATGTCTTTGGTTTCACGCAATACGTTGCTTGATCACTGACTATTTGTGGTTCTACTGAGATTTGCCTGGCTGTGATTTCCTTGTGCTCCTAGCGGGTATTCATTTTTTAACTGATTTTTAGGAGCTTCACATACACAATTTTCTTATTGTGGTGAAATATACATTACAGAAGATTTATTATCGTAACCATTTTAAGTGTGCAGTTCAATGGTGTCCAGTACATTTGTATTGTTTTTTGGTTGTTTGGTTGTTTTTTGTTTGTTTGTTTTTATTGCTGTACTGGGGGTTGAACCCAGGGCCTCGCGGCTGCATGCTTTGCAAGTGCTGGACCACTGAGCTGCACCCCCAGCCCATTTTTTTAAACTTTTTGAGACAGGGTCTCGCTAAGTTACGCAGACTGCTTCTGGTCTCGAACTTGGGATCCTCCCGCCTCCGCCTCCTGAGACGCTGGGATTACTACACTACATTTTTATTGTTATGTGACCATCGCCACCATTCATCTCCAGAACTTTTTATTTTGAAATTGAAAGCCATTAGACAGGACTCCCCAGCCCCTCCCCAGTCCCAGTCATCTGCCATCTACCTTCTGTTTCCATGAGTTTGACCACTCTGGGTCATTCTTACAAATGGAATCATTTATTTGTCATTTTTTGCCTGCCTACCCTGTTTGACTTAATGTCCTCACGTTCATCCATATTGTGTGGCCTGTAACAGAATCTCCTACTTTTTGAAACTGAATAATGCTCCATCGTAGTATATACCCCATTTCATTTTCCACCTATCTGTTGATGGACACTTGGGTTGCCTCCACGTCTGCTGTTGTGAATAATATTCCTATGAACATGGGCATACATATCTCTTCAAGACCCTACTTTCAAGCTGTGTTGGTGGCACATGCCTGTAATCTCAGCACTCAGGAAGTGTGAGAGTCTGAGGCCAGCTTGGACTGCATAGTGAGTTCAGACCAACCTAGGCTACATGCTGAGGAGAGAGAGAGAGAGAGAGAGAGAGAGAGAGAGAGAGAGAGAGAGAGGAGAGAGAGAGAGAGAGAGAGAGAGAGAGAGAGAGAGGGAGAGAGGGAGAGATAGCTCCTGATTTTATTTTCAGTTCTTTTGAAGATATCTATATCTCTATCTATCTCTCTATCTATCTATCTATCTATATCTCCAGAGCAGAATGGCTGGGTCATTTGTTATATTTATAACTTTTTGAGAAACCGCCACACTGTTTTCTACAGTGGCTGCACCATTTCACATTCCCACCAACAGCACCCAAGGGTCCCCATTGCTCCACATCTCCACCAACATTTTTTACTTGGGGGGCTTTATTTTTATTTTTTAATTTTTATTTATTTATTGCTTTATTTTTGAAGTGCTAGGGATGGAACCCAGGGCCTTGCACATGCTAAGCAAGCGGTCTACCACTGAGCTGCACACCCATCCGTTTTTTAAAAATAGAAGCCACGTTAGTGGGTGTGAGGTGATATGTCTTTGTAGCTTTGACTTGCATTTCCCTAATGATTAGTGATACTGAGCATCTTTTTAGCTGCTTATTGGACATTTGTTCATCTTTCTTGGAGAAGTTCTTGGAGAAGTGTCTATTTAGACCCTTTGCCCATTTTTTAATCAGATTATTTGGGCTTTTGTTGTTAAGTTTTGTGAGTTCTTTATATATTGTGGATATTGATCCCTCGGCAGATGTGCAATTTGCAGGTATCTCCTCCCATTTCCTGGATTCCCTTTTTCTGCTAACAGTGTCTTTTTATACACAACATCTTTTAATTTTTATGAAGTCCAGTTAGTCTATTTTTAATTTTTCTGCTTGATCCCTTGGGTGCTAAGATATGCGAGAAATCTTTCCCAAATATGATGTCCTGAAGTTACCGGCCTATGTTTTCTGCTAAAAGTTTTACAGTTTTAAGTGGCCTTATATTAGCTTATGGACCGATTTTGAGTATATTTTTGCATATGACATTAGGTGAGGCTCTAACTTCATTCTTTTGCATGTGGATACATACTTTCCCAGTACAGTTTATTCGAAAGACTGTATTTTCCCTGTTGAATGGTCTTGGTATTCCTGTTGAAAACCACTTGACCCCAGATGTGAGGGCTTGTTTCTGGGATGTCTGCTCTGTTGCACTGGTCTACCTTTGTGTAGACCAATGCATAGAGCATATGCCCTACCTTTGTGCCAGGAACACACTGTGTTGATGACTAGCTGTGTAGTAAGTTTTAACATCAGGAGCTGTGAGTGCTCCCGCTTTGCTCTCCCTCAAGATTGTTTCGATTCCCTGGGGTTTTTGAGATCGCATATGAATTTCAGGATGCTTCTCTAGTTTTGAAAAAAAATCGCTGGGATTTTAATGAGGATCTCATTAAATCTGTAGATCAATTTGGGTAGAATTGCCATCTTAACAATATTAAATCTTCCGATGCATGAATGCAGGCTATCTGTATTTTTATTTAAGTCTTAATGTCTTTTAGAAATATCTACAGTTTTCATTGTATAAGACTTTCATTCCTGGGTTATTTTCTAAGTGTTTTATTCTTTTTGATGCTATAGTAAATGAAATGTTTTCTTAATTTTCTTTTTGGATTATTTATTGCTATTGTTGTTGTTGCTAGGTGCCATCAAGTTGAGTCCAACTCACAGCGACACTATGTACAACAGAACAAAACACTCCCCAAAACTATGCAATGCACATGGTCTTTTTTATGTTTAAGCCCATTGTTGCAACCACTGTGTCAATCCATCTAGTTGAGGGTTTTCTTTTTTTTCATTGACCTGCTACTCCCCCAAACCTGATATCCTTCTCCAGGGATTGGTCCCTCCTGAAAACATGTCCAAAATACATAAGATGTGTCTAGCCATCCTTGCATCCAAGGAGCATTCTGGTTGCACTTCTTCTAGGATGGATCCTAGATTCCTTTTGGTGGTTCGTGGTATAGTCAGTGTTTGCCTCCAGTACCATAATTCAAAAGCATCAATTCTTCTCCTATCTTTCTTTTTCACTGTCCAGCTTTTACAAGCATGTGATGCAACCAGGAGTACTTTTGTCTTTCATGTAACTTCTTTACTTTTCAACACTTTACAGAGGTCTTTTGAAACAGCTTTTCCCAATGCAATGCATCTTTAGATTTCTTGACTACTACTTCTGTGATGTTTATTATTGTTGTTAAGTGCCCTGGAATCATGTCCGACCCATAGCAACCCTAAAGGGTTTTCAATGGCTGATTGTTTTGGGATTGCCTCGGGAATGGGTTGCCACATCCTTCTTCTATTTTTCTGGTGCTGGGAATCACACTTGGAACCTTGGAAACTAAGGAGCGATGCTCTACCAACTGAGCTAAATCCCAGGCTGATGTTGATTACAGAACCAAGTAAAGCAATGTTTTGCACAACCTCAATCTTTTCTCCATTTAGTGATTGTTATGCACTGACTTTATACCCTACTACTTTGCTGAATTTGTCCATTAGTTATAACAGTGGTGTCTTTGGGGTTTTCTACCTGTAAGATCAAATAATCAGCAAACAAAGATTGTTTTACTTCCTCCTTTCCAATTTTAATGTCTTTAATTTTATTCACTTTTTTATTCATTTATTTATTTGTTTGCTCAGTTACTCTGATGAGGACTTCCAGAACTATGTGTAAGAGACATGGTGGAGGCAGGTACCTTTACCTTGCTCCTGATCTTAAAGGAAAAGCTTTTCATCTTTTGCCCTTGGGAATGAGGTTCACTGTGGTTTTTTTTATATATGGCTTTTATCAAATGGAGCTAATTTCCTTCTATTTTTAGTTTGTTGAGTGTCTTTGATCATAGAAGTGTGTTGAATTTTGTCTAATATTTTTCCTACATCAATTGAGATGGTCATGAGCTTTTAAAAATTCTTCATTCTGTTCATATGGTCTATAACACTGATCAATTTCATATGTTGAACCATCCTTGCATTCCAAGAATAAAGCATATTTTGTCATGGTGGAGAAGACTTTCAATATGCTGTTAAGGCCAGGCATGGTGGAGCACACCTATAATCCTAGCAACTCAGGAGGCTGAAGCAGAAGGATTGCAAGTTGGAGGCCAGAGGCAGTCTAGATAACTTAATGAGACTCTGACTCAAAATACAAAATGAACTGGGGGTACAGCCCAGTGGTAGAGCACTTGCAGAATATGCACAAAGCCCTGGATTAAGCCCCCTAGTACTACACACACACAAAAGCTGCTGAGTTCAGTTTGCTGGAATTTTGTTGAAGATTTTTGCATCAGTGTTCATAAGAGATATTGGTCTATAGTCTTCTGTCTTGCAGTGTCATTGTCTGGCTTTGGTATTGTGGAAGCATAGCTTCACAGAATGGGTTTGGGGGTCCTCCCTCCTCAGAAAGTCTTGTGAAAATGTTGAGAAGGATTAGTGTTAGTTCTGTCGATGTTCAGCATTAACCAGTGAATCCATGAGGTGCAGGGATTTTCCTTGTCAGGGTATTTTTTATGACTAATTCAATCTCATTAACAGTTACAGGTGTATTAGACTTCCTTATTCCTGGTAGGTTTTATGTTTCTAGGAGTTTCTCCATGTCATATAGGTTTTCTAGCACAGAATTGCTCAGAGTCCTCTCCTATAATCCTTTTTATTTTTGTAGAACTAGGAGTGGTGTCCTCACTTGCCATTTATGATTTTAATAATTTGAGTCTTCTCTCTTTTTTCAGCCCATTAGCTAAAAGTTTGTCAATTTTTTCAATCTTTTCTAAGAACCAACTTTTTATTTAATTGATTTTCTCCATTTTTTTTCTATTTTGTTAATCTCTGTTCTAATCTGTATTATTTTCTTCCAGCTTTGGGTTTAGTTTGTTCTTAGTTCACTATTCCTTAAATTGTAAAGTTAAGCTGTTGACGAGCTCTTTCTTGGTTTTCACGTAAGCATTTACAATGGTTTCTCTTAGCACCGCTTTCATTGCAAACCACAAATTTCGGAACATTATGTTTCCATTTTCATTAATCCCTAAGAATTTCCTAATTTACCTTGTGATTTTTTTCTTTGATGCAGTGGTTGTTTTAGGAGTGTGTTGTTTAATTTCCACACATTCGTGATTTTTCTAGGTTCTTCCTGCTACTGATTTCCAGCTTCGTGTCCTCCTGACGGAGCCTCTGTCGCTGCACCTTCACCACTGTTGCAAATCTCTTCCCCTCTGACTGACATTGTCTTCAGGGCGTTTAGATGGCTGGAACCTTTTCCCCCTCCTCATTTTTCTCTGTATCCCCTTTTAGAAGCCACACATTCAAAGGCACCCACATGTACAGAGGCAAGTCAAGGGTGACCACATATGGCCAGTGGAAGGCAGGCTCAGAAAAGACCACAGAAGACCTTACACTTACACTTCAGGCTGATTTTTGACACAGAAACAGCCTATTACAATCAAAGACAAAAACAAAAGCCTTAAACCTTGGAGAAGGGGGAAATTCTGATTTCCAGAGTTACCAAGTTATTGAGTCACATGTCCAATTTTGAACAAAATGTCACAAGGCATACAAAGAAAAGAAATAAAGTCTGAGGATACACCCCTGAGATAGGGTGTTTGCTTAACAAAGGACAGGAATAAACCAACAGAACTGTGAAAAAGACCTGATGGTTGATCTACTAGACAAAACAACTGCCCCAAAGCTGCTCAAAGAACTAAAAGAAAATGTGAAGAAAGTTGAGAAAACAGTATATGAATGAAATGGAAATAATAATGAAGAGCCAGAAAATCTAAAAACAAACCAAAAAGATCTGGGACTGAAAAGGACAATTGAAATGAAAAATTCACTGGAAGGATCAAAGGCAGATTTGAGCAGTCAGAAGAAAGAATCCATGAACCTGGAGATAGAACAAGGGAAATTATTGAGTCTGAGGAACAGAAAGAAGAAAGATTAAGGCCGGGCGTGGTGGCGCACGCCTGTAATCCCAGCGGTTTGGGAGGCGGAGGCAGGAGGATCTCAAGTTCGAGACCAGAGGCAGTCTGCGAAACTTAGTGAGACCCTGTCTCAAAAAGTAAAAAAAAAAAAAAAAAATGGGCTGGGGGTGCAGCTCAGTGGTCCAGCACTTGCAGAGCATGCAGGTGTGAGGCCCTGGGTTCAACCCCCAGTACCGCAAAAAAAAAAAAAAAAAGAAAAGAAAAAGAAAGAAAGAAGAAGAAAGATTAAGGGAAAGTGAGCAAAGCCTACGTGACCCGTGAAACACCAGAAGACCAACATATACATTGTGGGATCCCAGAAGAGAGCATGAAAGGGGCAGTGAATATTTGAAGAAATAATGGCGAAAAGGAAACTTCGCAAATGTGACGAACAACACGAATGTAAACATCCAAAAAGCTCAGTGAATTCCAAGTGGAAGGAACTGAGAGAGACCCACACTGAGACACGTTCTAATCAAACTCAGATGCCAAGGAGTCCTGAAAGCAGCAAGACAGAATGACTCGCCACATACAAAGGAGCCTCAATAAGATTACCAGCAGACCTGTTATCGAAGTTTGAGGCCAGAAGGAATGAGGTTAATATAGTCAAAATGCTGACAGTAAAAAACCATCAACAAGAAGCCTATGTCTAGCAAAACTGTCCCTTAAATTAAAGAAGAAGGCACGCCATGGCACATCCCTGTGATACAAGTAACTCGGGGGGCTGAGGCACGAGGATTGTGAATTTGAGGCCAGCAGCAGCCCAGGCAACTTAGCAAGATCCTGTCTCAAGATAAAAATTAAAAGAGTTCTGAGGATGCAGTTAGTGGAGGAGCACTTGCTCAGCATTTGTGAGACCCAAGTTTTAAAAAGTAAGGAAGAAATTAAGACATTCCCAGATCAGCAAAAACGGAGGGAGTTCATCACAACTAGACATGCACTGCATGAAGTGCTAAAGAGAGTCCCAAAGGTTGAAATGAAGATGAACAGGAAATTAAATCCATATGAAAAGAAAGATCTCAGTAAACACACAGGCACTTATAAAAGTTAGCGATATTGAAGCAATGGCATGTAACTCTAGTTTTTATTTTCTGCATGATTTAGAAGACCAATACATTTTTTGAGAAAAGCAACCATTAGTCTAAAAGTTAGGATTATAACAGGGTGCAATGATACATGCCTGTAATCCTAGTGACTTGGGAGGATTGTGAGTTTGAAGCCAGGGGCAGCCTGCATAGCTTAGCAGGATCTTGTCTCAAAACAAAAAATTAAAAAGGGACTGAGGGCACAGCTCAGTGATTGAGCACCCTGGATTCTATCCCTTAATACAGTAAATAAATAAATAAATAAATAAATAAATAAACGCTACCATTCATTGATGCTTTTGAATTATGGTGCTGGAGACTGATGTTGAATATACCATGGACTGTCAATATAACCAACAGATCTGTCCTAGAAGAAGTGCAACCAGAGTGCTCCTTGGATGCAAGGGTGGCTAGACTGCATCGTATGTATTTTGGACATGTTGTCGGGGGGACCAGTCCCTAGAGAAGGACATCATGTTTGGGAGAGTGGCAGGTCAATGAAAAAAAGGAAGACCCTCAACTAGATGGATTGACACAGTGTTTACAACAATGGGTTTAATCATAAAAAAGATCGTGGGCCTGGCACAGAATCGGGGAGTGTTTTGTTCTGTTGTACATAGAATCACTATGAGTTGGACCCAACTCAACAACACCTAACAACAACAACATTGTAACTGGTTTGTAATTTCACCTTGCTACATCATTTAAGAAACTAAAATATTAAAAATATTAGCTATGAGACAGACACCATGGCACATGCCTGTAATCTCAGTGACTCAGGAGGCTTTGGCAGAAGGATCTTGAGTTTGAAACCAAAGGTAACCTGCACAACTCAGCAAGACCTTGTTAAAAAAAAAATTAAAAAGGGGCTGGGTGCTAGTGGTAGAGCACTTGCTTAACATGTCCAAGACCCTGGTTCAACCCCCTAGAAATGAAAAAAAAATAGTTAGGTTTTGAAATAATACACAGCCATCCCTCTGTATCCACGGGTTCCACATCCAGAAATTCCATCAACCACAGATTGAAAATATTTAGAAAAAATTGCCTCCGTTCTGAACAGGCAAAGACTTTTTCCTCATTGTCATTATTCTCTAAACAATACATATAACCACTGTTTACATAAAATGTATGCTGTGGTAGGCATGAAAAGCAATCTAGAGTTGATTTCCTGTATACAGGAGGATGCATGTATGTTCCATGCAAACACACCTTCTTGTATAAGGGACTCGGGCATCAGATTTTGGTATCCACAGGATGTCCTAGAAACAACGTCCCCCATACTGAGGGAAAACTATATGAAGATATAACTTTGTGACATCAATAACCAAAAAGCGTAGAGACTGGGCTGTTAAAGGAGCAGAGGTTCTGTACATTGTTGCAGTTAACCTCGTATAAACCCAGAGGGTTTTAACTTTAGGGTGTTAAATATAATCCCCACGGTAGCCACAAAGAACATAAATGGAGAATAAACAAGCACAAAGGACGTGAGAAAAGGATTCAAATATTTCACTTCCAAAAATCAATTAAACACAAAAGGAGACAATTATGCAGAAAATTAGGGGCAAAAAATATAAGGTACATAGAAAACAAATGCAAAATGAAAGACATCCTATGTCAGTAATTACTTGAAATGTAAATGGATTAAACCCTCTAATCAAAAGACAGAGACTGGAAGAATGGATTTTAAAAACCACAAATCCAGCCAGGTGCGGTGGCGCACGCCTGTAATCCCAGCAGCTCCGGAGGCAGAGGCAGGGGGATTGCAGGTGCGAGACCAGAGGCAGTCTGCATAACTTAGCAAGACCCTGTCTCAAAAAGTAAAAAACTGGGCTGGGGGCACAGCTCAGTGGTGCAGCACTTGCAGAGCATGCAGGCGTGAGGCCCTGGGTTCAAGCCCCAGTACCACAAAAAATAAAATAAAATAAATAAAACCCACTCCATGCTCTCTACAAGAGACTCACTTTAGATCCAAAGACACAAAGAGATTGAAAGTTAAAAGATGGGAAAGGTTATACCATGCAAACAGTAAATGAGAGCAGAATCGGCTGTGCTGATATCAAACAAAATAGACTTTAAATCAAAGAAAAGTTACAGAAAAGAAAAACCGAATCATGTATTCATAAAGGGCTCAATTCAGCAAGAGAATATGACAGTTATAAAAACATGCACCTAGTAACAGGCCATCCACATTTTTACATCTTAAGAAAATGAAATGCTGGTCACGTTGAGGGGGTGACCATCTGGTTCCGGGCGCTTTTGTTCTGTCATGCTGCATTTAGCTGTAGGATGGCCAAAAGAAGGAGCCCAGTGACCAGGGTGCAGACCTGATCCACTTGAGCTGGGTTCAAACATCAGCTATCAGCTGTCACCTCTTAGGCCTCAGTCTCCTCATCTGCGGAATGGGGATGAGAATAGTGCTCTGTCCTAGGGCCACATAGAAAACAAATGCAAAATGAAAGACATCCTTCGTCAGTAATTACTTGTCAGTAATTATAGAAATGTAAATGGATTAAACTCTCTAAGCAAGGGATGCAGGATCGTGTCTGGTGCCAGGCAATTACTGGAGACTTTCACTGTCATTTCATGCTTTTTATTTTCATAAAAGCATTTTTGGTGCATGTCTTGTGCTCAGATCCTTATCCCTGGAATTTGGGTGCACCACGAGGCACAGGTGGGCCCTGTGGGCTTACGCCCACCTCTTGGAAGGCCACTGTCTCCCTCCCTGTGGGTTGCTGTGCCCACCACATGGAGTCTGTGGCCTGTTCTGGCTCCAGAGCCAACCTACCTGATGCCTGTCACTTCACTGGCTTCTTTGCTTGACAGCACGTTTCTCATCACTCTTCATTTTGTACATTTCTCAGCTCCTCTCAATTATTCCTCCAGGTGAAAATTAGACTTATTTTTCCAACTCTTTCCAGCAAAAGTTGTTCTCGGAAATTTTAATTAAAGTTGCATTAAATTGTAGATTTGGTTAGAAATAACTGATATTCTTAACATCTGTTTAAGATATTTGGGTGATGTCTCCTCCAAAGCCAAGGTTTGTCTTTTCAATGTCTTCCTCAGAAAAAGAAAGTGAATTCTTTCATAAGTTCTGCACATGCCCATTAAATTAATTCCTTGGATTTACATTGGGTTTTTGTGGTAAAACAAATAGCATTTTTACTCCATAATGGATTTTTTGTTTTGCTTTGTTTTAGTTTTTGCTTTTTTGAAACAAGGTCTCAATACAAGGTATGAACGAAAGGAATGGCGAATGTTGAAATAAAAAATGTATTGCAACCCAAGACACTTTGCCATTAGTCCACTCACAATGCCCCCTCTGGTTTTGATCACCCTTGCCCGTTGTTCTTGCCACTTTCTGACGCAGTCCTGAACGTCCTCTTACATGAATGTCTTCAGGTTCATCCTCTGTCGTGACAACGCTCTGTCACACGTGGCTTCTGGTACCGCAATTTCTGTCAGATGAAAACATTGTCCTGTGTCCTCTTCCTCTTTCTATCCTGTGTCCTGTGTCCTCTTCCTCTTTCTATCCTGTGTCCTGTGTCCTCTTCCTCTTTCTATCCTGTGTCCTGTGTCCTCTTCCTCTTTCTATCCTGTGTCCTGTGTCCTCTTCCTCTTTCTATC